>JAQFYP010001901.1:0-14079 GCA_034694865.1 Bilobella braunerae | reverse complement strand
CCTAAAGTTTGTAGACCTCATTGTTGTTGACGTCATTTCTGTTGACCTCATTGTTTTGACCTAATGGCCTGCTACCATATACATGAATATTGTATCAATTCAACATTAAAAAAAAGAAATATTATGAATTACTTGTTCCACAAATTCAAGTTTTACCTACAGACAAACTAAGAATAATTATTCCGAATATATAATAATAATATTATGAATAAATACTTAAGACTTTTAGCTGACATTAAATGGGTATACAGTTTGCAAAGCACTACTTGATTGTGCGTAACATTCTACCTGTTTTTAATTTTGAAATTGAAAACTGCAGATATATATTTTTTATATTTCGTATATTTTGTGTCACATTGCAGATAAATTTTTGAACTTGAATTTTTTGTGTAATTTTTAAATATATATTTACTTAAAAATTGCCTTACATCAAGCAGATATACATCATGACATTTGATACAATTGGGCCCTCCAGCGCGATGCGGAATGTTCAGCCCAATGGTGGATTTGCCCAGATTCGTAACTTGTTCTTTTGTTGGACATCGTGTGGAAACGCACGTCAGACTGGCCAAAAGAACGAACGTATGAAGTAGAGGACCATCATGACGCAGAGAGCAATGAACTGCGCTTGCGGCAATTTGGTTTCCACGTCGCTAGGCTTCTCCGTTGTTTTCTGTGTCGACGCCAGCAGCGGCGCGGCTGCCAGTATTACCGCAAAGGCAACGGCAGTAACCATGGTAATCTGTATTTACAATAATTCGTACATTTTACTATGAAACCAAACAACAACCTAAACACGTAAAACCAAATTTCTAAAACCCTAAAGAAGATTGAAAAATGACAAGATACCAATTTGACATTATTTCTACTACAATATTTTACGCAGTTGACTGTACCAGATATTTAAGAATAGAATTTCTTATTAATATTTATTTCTAAAGTATTTTTTTAGTCTGAAGCAAAGTCTGTAAATAGTCTGAATTCCTTAGAAATAATTGTATCCAAGGAGGTAAGGTTCGAACCCCGGAAACCATTATTTAGAATGTAGAAATTGAAATGGGTGTAATAAAGGGCAAGGTAACTTTTACTCACCCCTGACTTTCGCGTCATGATGTGTCGTATAGGGGTACTTTAAGTGACTTCTGGAATCAAAGGCTACTGCTCAACTGAAGTTAGTTTCTTAAGTTTTTGGGATGTCTTCAGTGTTGAAGTAAATTTCGACCAATCGAATCCATTACAGGATCAACAGGATGCGGAGGGTAGGAAGTAGCGGAAGGTAGGTGGGAAGCATTTCCCTCTTACGTGTAAATCCTAAGAAAAACTTAAGAGAAAGTCCTACTTTCACCATTCATTTTACATTGAGGGGTTGACGAAAATGCTTTTCTCTGACTTCCATAGCCAGGTGACCATCCCCAGACACAATTTTCTCATCTAATGTAATTGCGAATTCTTACGAAGATTATTTTGAGGAAGGTTGGTAAGGAAACACTAAAGACAATAAGTGCTTTCTCCACTTACCTACCCTCTTGTCTCTTAATTTGAGACTTAACTCGTTGTCTAGACTCCAAGTACTCGTGTACTCGTGTTCAATTAAAATAAAGTTTTTCAGTTTGATTAAACTCAATTCTACATTAGTTTCGCATTGCTGAAGTGATTAGTTGTCAACCGATAAAATTCAATATTCATCTAAAATATGTATGAAGAGGCCCATAAACAGTGTAGAGTATCCAACGTTTTTTTTTCTTTTCAATTTGATTTACATTATGTATTGAGTTACGTTAGGAGTGCTTTTGGCAAAAGTTGGAATTAATTTTCAGTTTTTTTTAATCCACAATTATCATAGTTGTTAATTTTGATATGTGGTTTTGAATTGTAATCAAACGAACTTCGAAACTTGTGTTAAAAGTGAAATATAAGTTTCCTAGGACAATTTTTTCTGCAACAACACTATGTTCCGAGTTTCACTGCTGTAGAATTGCTATTTTTGACTTTCACTACTGTAGAATTGTTTGGCTAATTAGTAGCAAAGTGTATGAAATAACATGCATAACATGGTTTGAATACATCGAGTTTGGTCGTATCTTCGTGGTTATACTGCACCATCAGAGGACAAGGAAATGACCCGAAACGTTTTCCCAGTAGCATTGTAAGAAATCAGAAGCCTACCCTCATTTGCATAATCCTAAAGAGGACTTCCTACCATTTTGTACCACAATTGTCAAATTTTGTTGTCTTTATTACTGGGCTTGAATTGTTGTCTACACATTGTTGTTGAGTCGGTAACTCTCTGTACCACTGCACTGGGAGATGCTTCATGAACCTTGTAAATTCCCTTAAACTTACACATTCTTAAAGCCATAAAAGGCGGCTTTTATTAAGTAAAATAATCAATCAATCAATCAATCAATCGTTTATTTGACATTAGGCATAAGCCATAATCAACACAAATTACAGGTTACATTTGAAATTGTAGAAAGTAGCTACATGGAGTTTGGATTTTTGGTATAGTTGTAGAATTATATTTGGTTATTAAGTTGACGGTAATTTTGACGGTAATTTTGTGGGCTGTTTAAAATAAAATTTAAGTAAAATAATGAGTAAAACAATCGTCTCAAATATCCTAGGGTTTGAAAGTTGCAAGCTTTATTGAAAGCATGCAAGAATTTCATTAAATTACGGGTAACATAATTGCAAAAAAAATTGTGGGCGTGAAAGTTGTGCATTGAGTGAAAGTAAACTTAAGATATTTAACCCTTCAATACGCTTATGAGCTTAGAACTACTATCAGTAATTACCAGCAAAATTTAGTCGATGTGTATATGCTTATTTGCTTTCATATGTATATATGTGTGTATGCGTTCATGACTTTTGCTTTGTACACTTAGCAATACAAAACGGTCCAAGACTATTGGACCTGTTCAATGCTTCAGAAGCCGAATTACACTTTCAATCCTTACTAGCTCGTCAAACTTCTCTTGAAAGGCATTTTATTGTGTTTTGAGAAAAACACACACAAAAAACAAGAATACGAAAATGACTAGCCAACCAAGCCCGTGCTAAGGCAGAAACCCCTGAAAAACGCAAAATTTAATTTCTATGCAATGTTAAATAATTTCAATGTAGACCTGCCTTTAACATTGATCATTAAATGGAATGCAATAAATTATAAAAAAAATATCCGTATTTAGCCCTATGACGGGTTTGTTTGGCTAAAATGTGCAACCACTCAAAAGCTACATGTCAACTAATTCCATTTTTCAGCCACCCATTGCAACTTCAGATGATGTCGATTTTCAAATTCTTTGCGCACTTCCGATTCTGTTTTTGGTTTAAACTGATTTGCTACTTTTGACCTCCTTTTGTAGTACTTTTTGTAGTTCTTTGGATCGTCGTAATCTGGAGGATATAACTCGTCTGAAATGATATGCAAGTCTGGAAAGGAGTCTTTCACTGGCTTTAGTTTCGATTTTGATTTTTCCTTTTTTGAATTAGTGCTGGAATTGTTGCTTATTGTTTCAGCAGGGAGAAGAGTGGTCGCTTCGATAAGTTCGTAAATGGTGGATGATTTTCTAAAAAAAAAAAAGATAATGGTGCCTTATAATATATTGTGCTTCAATTATTATATATTTTGTAAAAAAAAAAATACTAATAGTTTGTAAATTAGATGACTTCATACATTGCATATCTATACTTACACTTGTACCACTCTGTATGTTTTGACGTATTCCATGAATGGATTAGAGTAGATATGAAGAAATTGAACGCCCGACGGTAGACTATCGAATTTCCGTGCCATGACCTGTAATGACACCCAAATATTGTAATTTTGAGTTGTTTTGACCATTGCACTAATTCTTTACCCTGATAAAACCATTTATACTTGAGTCATATCTGACAAATTCCTTGAAGTAAACGGTTGGTCTAATATCGCAAATTGTATACATTGCTTCTGGTGCAAATGAGCCTTGCACAGAATACACTCTCCTTGACCTGTTGAGTAAAAATGCGGTAAAATCTGGCAAGTAAATTGTTTACACAGAGTGTAAAAATTAACTTGTTTACGGCTACTTTGTTTATTTTCAAATTAACCGTTTTACTTTTTTTTACCAGTCTTTATCTGCAAATAAAATATTAATGTTCCCGGTTGCTAGCACCTTTGGGCTTCCTCCATATGGCATCTCACATTCCAAAAGCATTAGTTTTGGCTAAAAATACATTTAAAATTTAAAAAAAATCAAACATTGCAAAAAATCAAATTAAATAAAACTACTACATACTTGATATCAAATTTGAAAAAAAATAAAATGATATATAGAGATATTAAATTCAAAGTTCCGAGTTACACCTAAAATGTTGTGCAAATACGTAATGATTTGATTGTCTAAAAATACCGGACTGTAAAACTGTGCAAAAACAATTCAACACTAAATTCTTCATTTTATGTTTGGAACATAAAATTTAAGAAAAATTTGTGAATTGAAAGAATTTAGCTAATTAAAATAAATTAATGTGTTTTGTTTTTACCACTTTTATTTCTACAAAAACTTGAAGTGACCTCGATAATTGTGAACTGGCAGGGAAATACATAACATACTTCTCGTCTGCAGCACCTTCCAGCAAGCTTTTAGATATCCTAATATCTGCTTTTGGATAATTGTCCACGTTGTCTTCCATGGTGCATAGTCTTAACATAAAAAAAAACAAGAGTTAAGCTTACTTTGCATTTAATATAGTAAAAATTAAATAAGTTTTTCGTACGTGTACAAACGGATCCCTGGTTCTGGTCCACTCGGCAGACGAACAACAATCAAACTTCTGTTGATTACTCCGTTATTGTAGAAATGAACGAAAAACTTGTCCACTGGAAGACCTTGTGGGTGTTTGTAAAAGCTCTAGAAAAGAGGTTTGTTTAAACAAACAATGTTTATTTTGTTTCCAAGAAAAATTCTACCTTGTCAAGGACGACGACTGTGTTCGGCGGATCTGACTTGTACTCTACATCACTACGCCACTCAACGTAGGCCAGATCCGTTGGATTCACACAAGAAATTTTGTAGTACTCGATTATACTATTCAACTGACAACGCAGCGTTAGCTTCGGCTTACTAATGAAAAATATTTTGTTACATTAGTTTGTATTGAAAATTTTAGGGTGTGTGTTCTTGACTTTAGGTTGTACGACGTGAATTATTCATATTAGGTTGCGTGTAATGAATTGTACATTTTGGGTTGTTGGTTTTTGTTACTTACGAGAACGCACCTCCGGGGTTGTAGTCTACGCTAAATGCGTCCCCAACAACTTGGCCATAAATTCCACATTTTGTCATTGTACAAGCTCTGACTTTTGAAACTTTTACCAATTTAGAAGGCTTGGAATTGGAGGTAAGTTTTTTCAGCTTTAAGTTACTACTACTAGAACTCGATGAGGTGTCACGAAGTACGGTTCGGTGTTTCTCGTCTGGTTGCATGAGCATTGCAACTGGGGTTGATGGTACTGGGTCTGGTTGTATTTCCGGTTGCACTTGAAGTAGAGGACTTTGATTTGTACTGGGTTGCACATTGGTGTTTGGTTTCTTGATTTCGTGTGGTAGATCGCTTACTTGAGTTTTGCTGTTGACTTTTATGTTTAAGTTAGATTTTTCATTTTTGTTTTCTTGAAGACTGGGTTGAGGATTTAGATTTGTATTGGATTGTACTTTTAGGTTAGTGTTTTGATCCATTTTAGTTTGTACGTCCTTTAGGGGATTGAGTTGTGCGCCGCTTGGGCTGGGTTCTTGATTTGAATTCTGTTCTACTGAAACCTTCGACTGAAGCACAAGGTAAGGATGTCTATATGACACATATTCTGCTTCAACCTCCTCTCGACCCTCTAGTGATAATTTGTATGTAATTCGTACAGGAGGACTGTTCTCGTCTCTGTAAAAAATACGACGTGGCAGTTTCTCTTGGGCGTAGGGAATTCTGCAACTAATGTAAAAGAAAAGTTACTACTTATGCAACTTTTTTTATACAAATGTAATCTATATCGTAAAGTTATAAACTCTGTACTACAAGAGTTATTAGTAAAGTGGCTAAAACAATCAAAAAATAGTATTCGAAATGTCATTGTTTTAGTTTTTTTAACACATTTTTACGTGATACACAGGGTGTCCCTAAAGTAGTTCCTGCGATTTGAGAACCCATAATTAAAACAGTTAACGGTCAATTTCAGATTTTATAAACTTAAAATTCCCGGACGTGTGAAGAAATAACCAATCCTAATTTCACTATACAATTGCACTACAAGCAAAACCATATCAAAAACCTTTGCAATAACTTCCGATATCCTAGTTTCATAATTTTTTTTTACCTTATTTTGTCATGTTTTACCACTTCTGTATCTACAGGGACTCTCCACTCAATGAAATCTTCACTAGAATTGTAGAAAGTAACAAAACTCAGACTGGAATTTGGTATGTCCAACGAACTGTCTTCAGAAATCCCCTACAGATCATATACAAGTTCAACTAAAAATACTTCATTGACAAGGGCAAACGGCAGAAGTTTGGTAAATATGCAGGTTTAAATATTGCCTTGGACGAAATTTTTTAATACTACAACGTAACGCAAAATCCAAAGCAAATATTTTGGTAATACTAAAGAAAACCAGCTAGCACAACATGGGCACCAGGATTATTTGGCGTTTAAGCGACGATGGAATCAAATATACCAAACTAATTAGGGTACACAAATTGGAGCCCAGATCAACACATTTGTATGTTCGAGATCCAATAAGGTATCTAGCACCAATTCGGTAAATTGGAGGTGGCAGATAGTCGAAGCTCCCATCAAAGTACTTGAGACTTCTACAAAAACAAAGGATCTCATATATAAAACTGCCACTTTTTATGACTGTACTATGCCTTCTATGTATGCCTATATACGCGTCCAAAACGGTCACACAAAAAGTTACCTAAACACATTCAACACTCACAGCTGGGATGGGCATATTTTTTGTCTTAAGTGTCGATTGTTTGTGAAAAAGGAAATAACCCCTTTGTTGTTTAGGATAAGTTAATTGTGCATCAATACGGTACTCTGTGTTACCCAGAACTAGCTTCCCACTGGTGCCAGCCTCTACATACGATTTCGCCGTGTTCGAATGTCTCGTACAAGACCTAAAAAGATGAGGTGTAGGACGATTGTTCCAATAAATTTTGGTTTAATTCATAATCATAATCTTACAATGTTTGTCTTAGATGATTCAAATTCCCCAAATTGCAAACCAGGAACAACAACATTCCAGCTAATGTATTTTACCGAGTCAGGAACATATGAGACCGAGTAGTTAACAACGCTTACATTCAAATTAGCGGTTTTGGCTCTAAACAATTTAGTTTAAATCAATGTTTAAATCAGAACATCCCGTAATGAAGTGCTATTATGTTTTGAATCCTTTGTGTACATGTATTACACTCACATGTATACAACCTTGCCAGTACGCGTAGGACCAAAGTTTTCAATGCTCCCAAGCCACCTTCCCAGAAACTTGTTTGTGTGTTTTACATGAGCGTTAATGTAGACTTGGCCAATTCCCAACTGCGGCAGAACAAGGTCCGTATCTTCGACTAGCTATTGCAGCAGATAGCATTATTTTAGATATCTTTCGACTCAACTACTTTCAACATATGTTCACATGACTTGTTACTTCTGATCTGATCTGTTATCTTTGATTGATTTACCTCCACTTCATCATTTACAAGCCTCAAAGAATGTAACTTGGGGTAAAGTTCGTCGCCGGAAACTACAGACAACTTCTTGCTAAGAAGCGTATTGTCAAATGGGTTTAAACCTTTTAGCTCGATGGACAGTTCTACAATTAAATAATTAGGAGAATTTTTTAAACATCATTAACTAACACCATTTAGCAAATTTGTTAATTAAATATTATGAAATAGGCCTACGTCGCGTTCAGCCATCTAATAATTGTGTAGCGACTTCCGTAGTTGACTAGTTGTCCGCCACCCTCCCAACAACAGAGATTCTGTTGAAAACATCTTAGTATTGCCAATACAACATACAACAATACAACAATACACAACATGGTATAATAAAACTATGATATGGAATTTTACCGCATCAGAATACTCAAAAATCAAAGAATTGCCAAAACTACTGAGCCCGTCATTCTTTCTTACGACAGCACTTCCAAAGTCATTTGCATCTTCTGTCAACGTGACTGGACCAACTTTTGGAAAATCTCCGCTCAATTTCAACCTTTTAAAATGTATAATATAATAAATCATATGCATATATAACCTAATCATTAATTATAAAGACTATCGTAATTAATTATACATCAATTTACACAATTATAAGTCTCACCGAAAAGAAGTCTGGTCCACTTGCCTTACAAGGTAAGTTCGATGAAAGGAACGTGTGTCTGCGTGCATGATGCGCAGTAGGAACAACTTCATAGTTGAAGAACTATCAGTTATCTGCATATATTGAACATCGTTTTGTTACACTTAAAACACCCCGTTTTATGGCACATGTTATGCTACAATACACAACACTTTATTTTAGTCTAGCACATACCGTTTGCAACACGTGAAACTTATTCCCGTTCGTTGTCGTGACGGTATCTGAGTATTCAACATTGTTGTAAATATTGGAACCATCTCTAGAACAAACGTAAAACTTTTTCTTTTTCCCTCTTTCGAAAAACACGTTAATATCAATTGTCTCTGCATACAGAACAACAAAGGTCCTATTATTGTAAAGTAAACAAATTGAATATAATTACACGCGTAATTATTTATTAAAATAATACTAAATGAATAATTACGTGGTTGGATAGTCTGAGAGCTGCTTTTGAATGACGTAGAACTCGTGGTTAGTGAGAGAGACGTGTTCACAGAGAGTATAGGCGTCTGTTACCTGTTTCACAAATGCAGAACTGTTTAGCTTGCACAATGAAGTCACGTGCTGACGTATGATGGGAGTAAATACGAACGGTTGACTTACCCCTGGCGCCTGCGCAGTTGCGCCACCCTCTCCGCATCTCACAGAACCAAACAATAGAACATACAGCACACTTGCCCCGACGAGTATCTAAATGGATATGAAAACCAAATATTAAATTAGTTTTGTAGCTAAATAATGTTTTTGTATATGTTATAATTAGCGGAAACGGTAATTACTTTGTAAATATTTTGGTGAACTGGCCGGTAGCCAATTTGTGAAATCGAGCAACTTGATAGAGCCATATGGAAACCAGGAAATGGTGTTGACTCAACTGAGAGATCTACAATGGCAGATTCATAAAATTCCATTTGGAAAAACTGGATTTTACAATATACGTTCAACGCAAACCATACGCCATATAACCACGCATTTCTTTAAACACTTTGAAATTTTCATCAACGAGGGCAAATACATCCATGCAGCCATCTATTGATGAACGTTCGGAAAAAAAAATTACACATCCTGACGCGGCGTACATGTATAATTTCAAAAGAGTGTTTCCTCTAAAAAAAACACGACGCACTCTCCAAAATGCTTCAAAATATGGCGTTAAACTCGAAGTAATTGAAAAGTAAACGTAAAAGTGGTTCAAGATAGAAATCTATTGTTTTGCACGGTTAATATCATTTAGAACAATTAGGACATAACTTTTATAGTACTTACATGCTACCGGAAATTTAAATTGATGTCTATCTTCCCAAATCTTCACGAAAGCTGAGCGGTAAGTTTTTCTGCGAGAACTTCTGGTATTTAGGTATTAGCGTGCAATCAAATTCTATCCTGTACTTTTTTTTTCAACATTGTCGTATTTTGCCGAATTTATATCACTAGGTATTACTCAGAGGTCTGGAAGACTGGGTTCAAATGATTTCTTTGAATTTGAGATTACTTTGTTTGTTTGTTTTTTAGAATTTTTTTCCGAGTTTTAGTTTCATCCTCTTGTGTTGTGTCACTCGCACTTTAATTAATGGCAAGTTCGACTAAAATTGTTAAAATTTATATTTAACTTAGCATAGCAATTGATTTTTGATTTGTATGTAATAATGGAATGGCAATGATATGCGGCATGAATGCCATCTATCTCTTAATGTTAGCTTAATATCGTTTGCGATAGGACAAATATGTCGATTACTAAACAAATTAAGCTGCGTTTCACTTGCTGTCGCTTGAAGGAAACAATTATATGGATTTGAGTAGATAAGCAAAGCCATTTCAGAGGTTTCCAACATGACATGAATTGAATTGGGATACGACATGTACGAATTTTCATAAATTTTATTATTGGTGTAGATTGTGGGTATTATTTGTTAAGCAATACGGGCTTCATGAAATAATGTCATTAAATTAGCTAATTTATAAATTATGTCAAACATTATTTAGAAACGATGTTATGAAAGTATGCCCTTAGAAAGGATGTACTGAAAGGAAATGTTGCGCTATACAGGCGCTATTGGTGTAGGTGAAATGCAATGCTAACTCCAAAGCGGTACAAACAAAACTTCAAGTGCAAATGTTTTGAACTTTACAAGAACAGGCAATAACGTTAAATATTTATTCGAGTCTGTTTCTTTTTATACAAAGTTAATTTAGAAAATAGCGTCTTCCGTTCATTGGTATAACACAAAACATAAATTTGTTTCAAATTTTGTAGGCTAAAGTGATACAAGCTTGTATAACAACAAGATATGCATTGTGACGAGCAGAGCAAAAGGTAAGGTTGGCAGTGTTATCCACTGCGCTGGCCAGGGCCTCTTGCTCCAGAGACCTCAACAACTCACTCTTATGCTCTGCGTCACTGTTTGGCGTTATCGCCACAGGTCCCCCCTTTCCAGAGTCCTAGCCCCTAGGACTCCTCCACGCTATTGCATGGCATGCAAACTGCCCTATCTCAACTCAGGCAGAGCACCTTATCAGTGGGCTCTGGAAGGTCGGATTAGGGTAATTAGGGTCTTTAGTGTATTTTCCGTCTCTTATCTATTCTGCTTTTTGCCTTGAAAAGCAACTTGCACGGCAGAGGACCTTGCCGTATGAAGACGGCGATGGTAGCGCTCGAACCCGCTCTTCCACCACTTGTGACGAGCAGAGCAAAAGGTAATGTTGGCAGTGTTATCCACTGCGCTGGTCAGGGCCTCTTGCTCCAGAGACCTCAACAACTTGCTCTAATGCTCTGCGTCACTGTTTGGCGTTATCGCCACAGCATTTAAGCTAAATTTCCTATCAGATATTTGAAAATTAAAACTATTTGAAAACAAGATCATTGTTTACTCGAAATATCTATACATATTCAATTAGTTATTCGATTGTTTAGACCTTCAATTTCATTACCTAAGGCATATTGCAAATTTCCAGTAATTTAACTTCTCGTTGGCTTACAAGCCCGGAGATAGCCAATGGCAGAAAATTAACTACAACCGTAACTACAGCTAAAGATGAAAGTTAATTAACGGTTACGAATTCATAGTGGTTACTTCAAACATTTGGTACGTAAATATCTTAATATCTATTTTAATAGTACCTTATCGTAAATTATCTTAATCCTAACACAACTTTTACCTTCAAAATTTAAAAGCTACCATACGTATTTGAGACAAGCTTCGTGAAAGCAGCATTGCAGAGCTCATATGAAGCTGAAATTATTGAAAATCCCATGCCGAAGAGCAGAATGTAAAATGTCGTTACAACGCTATCTTGAAGCGTGAGCGCTCTCGCCTCCTTAACGGCATTCTGAACATTCTTCTGCTGCACTGTGTCGTGAATATATATCCCTCCTGTAACCAGAGCAGATATCCGCTTGAGGATAGTTCTTGACTTATCGAGATCAAGCGGCACGAAATGAAAAAACCGTTCACGCGGTAGAAATTTGTCATTTCCTGTTGCAATTTTCATTTGTGGATTTCGTATTTTTGCGCGGCGTACGTGAGATTGCAACTCCAATTCCTCTTCCACTAAAATACTTTTTCCACATTCGTCAAACTTATTGTCTACTATGTCACTTTGGTATGCAAACCTTTGGTAAGGCTTGTACCAACTGGATTTGAGCGAATCGATGTTTGGCGAGTCTGTACCAGGACTCGAAGCATTATTTCTGTTTAAGTAATACAATGCTTGGTAAAATGAACTTCCAGACATTGTAACCCCAAACTTTAAACTTTCAATTTGTTGTAGGAGCTGTTGTTTTGAAACGTTGTATTGCCTCATCGTTTGAGCAGTATTCGATTCCTTGTATAATTCGACATTGTTTTTGTAAATCTTTGAATTTAATACTGACTTTTTGAAGTGCAGGAGCACAGTGTAGTTGAGCCTCATAGCCTCGCCGATATAGGTCACGTGGTGCTTGCGGAGAGGAAGTGCCAACTTGGTGGTTAGCAAACCCCTAAATGCGTTCACAATGACAACTGCACTGAGCAGCTGAATGAACACAATGATTTTGCGTTTTCCAGCTGCTGGAACCCTGTGCAGCAACATTGTGGCGTAGCAAAACCTAAGAGCATCCACAAGTGTGCAACGAGTGCGAAATGTCAATAGGACAATAAAACAACCATTTGAGAGTGCAATTAGCATCCAAATGTAGTTGTCCAATGGTTCATAATACGTGCTGAAATGTGGTGAAATTCTAAGAGAGTAGTTGGATAAAATGATTGAGAGTACACTACGTAAGTTTTGAAAATTGCTTTGGCTGAAGTAACTATTTTATGTATGCATTTTATTTTTATAGGTATGTTGTGACCATAAAACCTAAATTTTTGACTATTAAAGTGGTATTAAAAATTAAATTTAGATTTGACGCAAAACAAGCTTCGAACATTCTACTTTTTTTGGGCTAGGACTGCCCAGGAGTAGAATGCAGGGTTGCCTATTCTCACCAAGTTCAAATTGTACACTCAATCATCAAATCTAACCGCGAAGGGTAGCATGTCACAAAGTTGAAGAATGTTGTTGTTATGGGGCTAAAAACCGTTTGCCCCTCTCCACGCCTGCATAGAAAATATTCGACAGTCTGCGCCTCATGACCTGAATGAAACAACATTGCCGTTCTCTCATGATGTCTGTATGGTGACTTTTCAAGCTTCTCAATGCTAATAGAATATGACTGCTGTGAATGAGGCCGGGACTGAGAATCGAACCTCAGAACTCGGCTTAACAATCTACTGATTCTCTCCACAATCTTAACAATCTCTTCTTGTGTTGCCTCTGTGCCCTCCCAGTAAAGTATGTGAAGTAAAGTGTTGTAAATTTTTTCAACAACGGCTGAGTGATTTGAATAAGCTACAATTTGTCGATTGTAATTGGCTACCATCCATGGACACAACGAGGAACTTTGTAGGAGGAATGTTAGTGTCGCATCCATATAGGGTCGCAACTGAACTTCTTCGCCAAAATAATTGTGGATATTGATTTGCAAAAGTACATCACACACTCGAAAGCCCAAGGTACGTATCAGTAGATGACCGTTTTCAAGAGCTGTTATTTCATAGATTGGCATATCTTGCCTGTTGATATCGAAATTCAATAGCTTGACACTTGGATTCATGAAATTTTCATATTGTATGGTTAGTACAATGCAAGAGACTGATTTAAAGCTACGCGCTTTCATATCTTACTAATATACGCGCTACCTGTATGGCCATAATCGCCTATGCAATTGGCCGAAATGGTCACACAAAAAGTTACCTACACTCATTCATCGCTTCAGATGGGCATCATCTATTTTTTAAATATTGATTTTTTGTAAAACTGAAACAGTTATGGCTCCTGAAGGCACTGTATTTTGAAGGCCCTGTGTTCTGAAGGGCCTGTTTGGCTAGACATAGCATTGGAATAACCCGAGTAACATTTTAAAACAATGCTTGACTTAAAATTTACTGGAAATATTAAACGGGAGTATATGTCGGTACTTCTTCAATTTTCAACAGTTAATTATTAAGTAGCGTACTAGCTACTTTATGGGAATGTTCTGTCCGTCCGTCTGTCTGTCCGTCTGTCTGTCCGTCCGTCTGTCTGTCTGTCTGGTTGCGCGATAACTCTCGAACGGGTTAACTTTTTTCAAATCTGTTTTCAGCTATAGGTAGTAGG
>JAQFYP010001900.1:0-14079 GCA_034694865.1 Bilobella braunerae | reverse complement strand
TATATTATTTCCGTAAAGTGGCACATGAAATATGAAAAGTGCAGGTAGTCGATAACTGTTTGAAAGTAATGGTCCACCCTTTGGGTCCACGTGTAAATGTCCCATAAGAAATCTCAGAAATTTGAAATTCAAAACACTGTCATGCGCGCATGCGTGGAACACAGCAGCTAAATTTGGGTTAAAGTACTCATATATGTTTGGTGAACACCCTGGATGAAGCTTGTCTTGATCCGGGTGTTACCTCCTGTAATGGTCCCTTGTTAGGACAACAAGACTAATTTTAACTCCTGGCTCCTACTTTCCTAGGACGGGCTAATTTGGCTACTCTTAAGTAGATTAGCTCTTATATATGTGCGTCTGTCACGCACATATAAAATGAAGAATTGAAAACACAATACCTTGTTCCATTTTCTTGCATTCCGCTCAGTGTCAGAATTTGTATTCCTCCCATGGGCACCTCAATTTCAACAAAAATCTAGAAATGATTGATTACAATGATGTATCAACGGCAGCCTTACGGTGGTAGCCTTATTTTTCTGCAAAGTTTTAGAAATTAAAACGGTAGTGGTGTGCTGGGCTACAGTAGAATTTCATATTTACGTTGTTGTAACGCAAAGGTACCATAAAGTACGGGCTTCTTTGGCTTTAAGGCTTGTAAGTGTCCTGTATGCTTACTTGCTCATTATTATATTTTTAGGTTACATCGGTCTGCAAAAAATCTTCAAAAAACTACAAAACACAAGTTTGGACGCGATTTCAAACGTCCCATGTCAATAACCAAAAAACAAAAACAGAGAAGCCATAACCGAGAAAAAGGCCGAGAAAACAAAAATCTAGAACTACAAAACCAAAAAAATTAAAAATGCAAAGATATATATTAGAGATTTATGTGATAAAAACTGCAATGTAGCCAATATTTGAAGTAATATAAAATTTGATGTTGGAGTAAAGGTACATTCCCTACAGAAGCAAAGCCAGTGAGATAACAAAAGTCGCATAGATAAAGCTTATATAGATTAGTGAGTAACAAAAAAACTGCAAATTGTTTAATTCACTTCTGAATAATTTCCAATTCTCGATTATTATAATTTTCGGTTTTAATTTTATTGGTTTTTTTCCTTTTAAGTTTCGTTTTCTCAATATTTATTTTTCTATATTTATTTTTGTATTTCTCGGTTGTTATTTTCTCGGTTACAATTTCTCGGTTTTTGCATTCTCGGTATTTGTTTTTTCGGTATAGACCTGCTACCGTTTCAAATTGTATTCAACTAACACAAATCAGGCGTGCGGTAGCACGCCATTAGGTCCAATGAATTAGGTCCACAACAATGACGTCCACAAGAAAGACGTCCACAACAATGACGTCCACAAGAAAGACGTCCACAAAAATGAGGTCCACAGTACAATGAGGTCCACACGAAAATGACGACCACAGAAATGAGGTCCACAATAATGAGGTCCACAAAAAATGAGGGCCACAGTGAACTCAGGTCCACACAATTTTGTCCACCCACATTAGATATTATAACAAATATTTAATATAAAATATTATCCAAATGTATAATATGAATTGAAAAAGTTTAAATTAAATTTTTAATGCTTATAGTGTTCAGAGGAGTCTTAAGGTTAGGCTTAAGGTTTTAGTTTAGGGTTTTTAAGTGAGTATCCGTTGGACAAACATCAATGACTCAAAAATTTCCCAGTTAATTAATTAAAGTTAATGAATTCGGATTCAAATTTTGACGCATTCTAACTTTTCAAGAAGCGGTTGAATGAAGATACATACTTTTTTTCAATTCTTAATTAACTAATGACTAATTTTCTAATTTCTTTTTTCTATAATATTAAATATAAAATATTTACTTTAATATGGATGGACATAATTGTGTGGACCTGAGTTCACTGTGGCCCTCATTTTTTGTGGACCTCATTATTGTGGACCTCATTTCTGTGGTCGTCATTTTCGTGTGGACCTCATTATTGTGGACCTCATTTCTGTGGTCGTCATTTTCGTGTGGACCTCATTGTACTGTGGACCTCATTTTTGTGGACGTCTTTCTTGTGGACGTCATTGTTGTGGACCTAATTCATTAGACCTAATGGCATGGAACCGTATCTTCGAGGCAATAACGTTTTTCTAAATAAAAATATTAAGTTGCTTTTTGCAAAGAAGTCAATTGTGTCTTTACCCAAGGCGGAAGCAGTTCCAGTGAAATAGAGCTCTTAATTGAATTGACAGAACGTTAATTGACGCTTCGTAAGAACAGTTTCAGCGACATAAATGCCACCGACTACACACGTCGTTCTCCGGTCTAGGAAGATTGAACGAAATCGACTTTCGACTTTGACTATCTGGTGTTGTGAATAAGTTTTTCTTTTTGCAAGATTTTGAGAGATACAATTGTAAAATAACAAAAATTGAGTACTTTAAGTATAAAATATCGAATTACTTACAACAAACCCATCAAATTATAATGGTACGAGGTGACCCAATAAACTTGATTAATTTCCGTGTTTTCAGAGTTTTTTTTATGAAAAAAAAAAGTAACTGGATGATAACAACTACCGTTTGTAAATACGATACTCTACGATCGAAAAAGAGAAAGAAATTATTCCAATTATTTCAAGCATTTTTATTCAGAAAATTGATAGTCCAACAGAAAATGATGACACAATTTTTCTTTTAAAAAAACGATCGTTAATCTTTTTTTAAAATTTTAAAATGCAGAATTTCTTTTGGTCAAAGCCAAGGCTGAAAAGACCAAATTTAAAAAAATATAGAACTGATGCATTTTCTAAATTCCACTTTTTCATACTTTTTGGGAAACAAAAACGACTTTCTTTCGCAACTAATTGGTATCAATCAGTGTCGTGTCGAACATGAAAAGTATTACCGAAGCTGGAACGGTTCTAAGTTATGTCAATTATTGCTACAACTGCGCTAATTAAACTAAACTCAATTAAAACATTTGGCAATTGTAGTTAATAGGAATAAAAAAGGAACTTATTTTATGTTAAGTTAGCTAACAAAAATCATTCCAATTTAACTTAATTACAAATTAACTTGTTTTAGAAACTTTAGATTGTTTTATGCCGATCCACATACCACTATTTTTTGTACACGGCGTTCACACTACAAGGCGAATTTTTAATACAAAATTTCATCACGTGAGGTAATTCGAATAACGCTTCGTATAGATATATGAACAATTTTTTTACCGCTACACTCACTCAACGCTAAAAATGAGCATCATTTTGGTTTAAATTTTTTTAGTATGTGAAAGGTTCTCCTGCCCGTACTAGGACGGGCATTTTTGGCTAGTTGAAAATAATGACAGAAAACAAAAACAAGGTTATTATAGATCAAGACAACCCTGTGTCACAACATTTTTAAACGCTTAAAAACCTTCCGCTTCCTGTATCATACCAAATGTATTCAATTATTTAAAATTTAATTACATCTAATTACCTTTGATAATTCCTTTACCACAAACTGACCTACCGACATCAAAAACTTATAAATGCATTTCAAACTTTCAACGCTAGAGATGAGCATCGACTATTTATTTCTATTCCTCACTAAAAAGAGAGCGAGGGAGGAAAGAAGCGCAACTTTGCTGAGGGAAATTGTAAACTATAGTTAAGACTAGCCAAGCAAGGTTTACTAGTGCAGGAGAACCCAGAAATTAAAATCTTCCTGTTCTTGTACGAGCTTCTTGGCTAGTGTTTTACATAAATTTAACGTAAAATACAACACGCGCACGCAAGATACCAAGAGTTTAGGAAAACATGAAAAAGTAGAAAAGATGAAAATGAAACCTAGTAATTTTAGGTATAGATCGAACATTTTCCAATTATTTGTTGTTAAAAATTTGAAATTAGAACAATACATACTGTCTAACACAATTGTTGGTGACATCTTCACAGAAGATATTATAGCTTTGTTATCGTAGGTGTTTCTCTTGTTCTAAATCTTCAAAGAAAAAATCCAAATGTATTAAGCCGTATAAGACTGAGTAGGTTAAGACACGTTTGAAGGAATAATAGTTGTGTTAATTTTTGGTATTGTTTAGAAGTTTTGAACATAATAGATTTTCATGTTTTATATTTAACTTTGGAGTCTAAAAAAAGTGTTCATTTTTAATTCATTTAATAATAATTTAATTTTTTTGTAATTTTTTTAAAAAATTATAAGAAAACATAAGCGACTTTCTCAGGCATAATTGTCCCTTTGTCAAAGCAGAAAGTTAGTTTTCTGATTCAAGTTAAAATTGAAAATAGTATTTAAACTATCATGTGACATGATTTAAATATAAATCGAAAATGATGTCAAGCTCTATTTTGTGGTGGAAAACAATTCCGCTGAACTTTACTTGCTTCTCATTTGTGTTTAACTAGAACTCCAAATACTTGAAATTAAAAACTCAATGTAACAGAAAATGATTGTTTTGCAGGTTCGAGAACTCTGGTTCAAATAACGTGCTGTTGAGGAATTGAGTATTTCATTTTTTTTCAAAATGTACACATATTTTCAAAATTAGAAAATTAGATTAGAGAGGAGCTCATAAAGTTGTGGATGCCTTGAACACCACCGCATACAACAATATTGATCCATTTCTGTAATGCCTAATTCTAAACTTAAATCTTAAATTAATGCCTTTTTTTTAGGTTTGGGTTTTAGGTTTAGTAGGTTGTACATATTAGGCACAAATTCAGCGGAGCGGATGCTGTGATCCAGCACGATCGAAGCCATTCCCGCACGGGTATTGTTCGGAAACTACCACGTCAAAAACCTGGCTAGTGTTTCTTTAATTGGAATAACCTAAGCGTTGAAGAATATTGCTCTGCTGGATAACTTATTTTCAGTATTCGGCGGCGGAGGATATCATGGATATCTTAATGTTAAAGTGGCGCAATTTCTACATCAAAATCAAAAACATCCGCTACTCACATCTCTACCAAATTTCCCTACTACATCAATGTAAATTGTTTACAAAGAAAAATATCAAGATCAAACAAAAATTCCGACAACAAATTGTCCATCTCATAAAGACCCTTTTGTGAATCAAAATGTCTACCAAATTATACCACAAAAACGAGATTTATGCATTCCCAGGCAGGATGAAAATTTTCATAAAAAGAATATTTGTTCACTCAAGTCCCTTGAATGGTCCCCTTAATTCAAATGTTGCACTTGCTCGCTTTTAAAATGTATGAATTACTTACTCCAGATTGTCGAATACCGTGCGTTCAAATTTTCATCATGAGCAAATAAACAAAATGTTGGTCAAGTTTTCAGTTGTTTAGTACCGTAGAAACCGAAAAAAGTGAAAGCTGAGTCCAATGTGATGTTATGGTGAAAGATGGGAAAAGCTAAACCAAAGGAAGCACTCTACGTTACGTAAAGTGTATGGAATGTTGTGTGAAGAAAAAACACTTCTGGCGGGCAACTTTCACTCGTTCAAGTTCTTGGGTAAAATGTGGAGGAAATGGAGCTGAAGTGAAAGTTTGTATTTATGCTCTGCGAGTGAAAGCAAGTGAAAGTCCGTCCATTTCAGAAATAAAAGGAAATTCCCCACTTCCTCTACGTTCTCCACAAATACTTTCTTCAGTGGTATAAGTTATAAGTTAAGAGATAAGTTAAGATTTTCATCTTAAGTTATTAGATGAAAATTTTGTTTAAAAAAAAATTCAAAATTACCTATTTTATTAAAACGTAACAGAACGTTAACAAACGTAAAGTTTTCAACATAAAAATTTTAAATAATGTCAATTTTGGTCTGCACCAGAGCGAAAGTAGAATGAGAGATTTTGCAGTGATTTATTTTGCCGCCATTCTCCAGCTTTTTCCAGCAACCAACTCCTGTAGAATGTTAAGGTTAAATTTGTATTAACTTATGCTATCTCAGTTCCAAAATCTACCCGGAAACCGCCTGTTTCAGCCTAAACTTCAATAGCCATAAATCAACCTCTAAATTAGCAACTCTGCAATGCTCTTGTTTCTAAAACACAAATCCTGAAGTTAATTAACATATTCATCACATTAAAAGCGAAACTCTTTTCGTGAGTGTATGACATAGAGGTAATCCCAAACGTTTTTTTTGGTGTTTTGAATTCTTTGCTGTTGTCAATGTGTTGAAGCGTCTGGAAAAGAATTAATATCTTTTTAATTTTTTTAACTTTAAGGCAGAAGAATATGTGCAGAATACGTAATTTTTTAACAGTGAAAATATTGTTTACTCAAAAGCGAACAAATCACGTGCAGCACAAAATTTTGAAACTAATACAAGAAGTCACATGAGCCAAAAATTACGGCTAATTATTCAATGAAGTTCACATCAAAAGTTATAAAAAACTTCAAATACTAAACAAACCAGCACTTATAATTTGATTCAGAGATGCTTAATAGATTCAAGTTGAAGATTTATTTGTAAACATATAGCAAAATCGTACAGAAGGGACAGTATAGTAAATTGGCAGTTTGGAATTTGAGGTTATTTCGTTTTTTTTATTATTTTCGATACATTTAATTACTTCGTTAACCCGAAATCGACTTGAGTCAATTTGGGTGGACCGACACGCCCACTCACTTGAAACAATGTAACAAGATGTTTTTTCTTCAAATGTCGCCTATCTGATGGTCATCTGCTCACTTACAATTTATGAACTTTTTCCTTTCCAACCCTCTCTTGGCTACTCATCAAAAACGAAAAATTTAGGGGAGTTAGAATTTATTGCAATTTTAAAACCCAGTCACTTCGTGATTAGCAATGCTTTTTTTTGAGAGTTGAGATTTGTAAGATAGCAATCAGTAACTACAATAAAAGCATCAAAAGCTACTAATCTGGCACGCGCTTTTACATCACAGAAAGTGAACAATAATAAAAAAAATCCAAAGGGCTTTTGATGTGTAAGATTTCTAAGATGCTTTTTTGTCAGAAAATTTATGATTTCCTATAGATTTCCTATGATATGATTTTCCTCTTATTTTTCACTATACTCTTTTTTCAAGATTTTAGAAATTTCTTGAAACGAGTTGAAAAGATCGCGGTTTTCAAAATAGATTTTAAAATCACAAAGGAATTCCCTCGTCTCTATCTTTGATTCCTTTGAAATATTTTCAAAAAATCTGAGCTCTTCCGTCGCTTCATCAAGCTTTTGACAAAAATCAAAAAGAAAAAAAATGTTTTAAACAAGCTTGAGTTCACATTTTCAAAAAAAATTTGAACAATTTTTTTTCTTGGAAATTGTGCAAGAAATCCGATGTGTGCAAAGCATTGAAGCCTTCAAATCTCCAATCGATCTCAAAATAGCACCACAAATAAGCTTGAACTTGAAAAAAAAAGTTTGTGATTTCCTCACTATTCTATTTCTTCCCATGATCAGAAGAAAGTTAATGCTAAAGTGTTGACTGAATTTGATGTAAAATTGATGTAAAGTTTAATGTAAAAAAAGGATGTAAAATGAGTTTTGCATGTGATATCTTTAGGGAAGGGTCATGAGTCCCTTCTTATGTTCTACTGCTGCATGCTTCATGTTTCGTTGCCTTCCAGAGGCGAACGCAATGTTTTACAATGCAATGTACATTACATTGCGTGACTGCTCTAAAATGCAACGTCGATGCCAAAAATTGCAACACTTTCCATTCAAGCATGTTTTTTGTTTTAGAAATTGTCAAAACGCGCTGGGAATACAAATGAGAAAACTTTTCGTTATGCTGATTTTTGTTTTTCAAAAACAATCCTCCTTCTATTGCAAATATTTTGATAAGATATATCTGTTTCACACTAATTTTACACTTATTCATGTTGCAGTTTTACTTGGACGGAGTTTATGCTCGTAATTTAATTATTAAAAAAAATTCTAGTTAGTAAATATTGTGAAACTAATGTTTGGGAATTTGAATTTTTTTTAAATTGATTTGGGACAAAAGTTTCCGGTTAAATTATGGCAATTTCTCGAAATTGCTTCTCCTGCTTCCACATAACTTTAACTTTTTCCTTGTTCTACAATAAGTTGACACATTTTGTATATTGCTTGTAGATTTGGAGTGAAAGTGGAACTGTAGAGGTTAGAAAAGGGAAAATTGGAGGTGATTTATGACCTAGAGCCTTTCTCATAACTCTCTAAATATTTTCTGGGAGAAAGCAGAGGCCCAGAATAATCCTATATTTGAATTTTATATTAGCTCCCCTTTGACATAGTATTTCCGCGATACTATCCCAACAAGCCTATCTCATAAATCAACTTCAAAATTGAAATCTAATGCATACTTTATTGAAATGGAACTAAAACGGCGAAAAAGCTTACAAGTTGATTTCAAATGAAAAATTCTAGTCCAGGAAATGCTGAAGGTGCATTGTAAAAAAAAATAGTAGAAACAGCACGTTTAATAAATGACACAACTTTTTTTTTTGAAGAAAACTAGCACACAATCACAAACATTGACTTTGATTGGATTAACTTCTGACTTAAGGCTGTTTCTGGCAATTTGAAAAGAGGAACAAAGAAGTTACGCATAGAAGATTTATTTTTCGCTTACGCAAAATGCACGTACAATATAATTTTGCGAACATTCATTAAATATAATTGTCCCAAGAATTGTTTTCTAAATCAGAAACACAAATTGATTCAATAAAAAAAATTTAGGGAATTTGTTTCGGAAGCACGACGACATTTGGTACTTTATATAGCTCAATTTATCCCAAATTAATTTACTACAGTTGAGCATGCGCAAACATCCATAAAGTACTGTACAATTTAAAATAATAAAATTAACGTCTTGGAATCAAAGGCACGTATCACCGCCACATTTTCACTTCCGGCCTCACAATATTACCCCAAACTCACTATACATCTCTGGGTTCCATGTCAATACCGAGCAAAACCAAAAACGAGAAACCTAAACCAAGAAAACCAAAACCGAGAACCGACCAAAACCGAAAAAACCTAAACCGAGAATGGCGATAAGAATAATATGGATTTTTTAGAAAGAGTCGTTTAGAATTTGAAATTAATTTGAGCAATACACAAATTTAGAGGCTGTAATGGCCTTTCTAGCTAGTTTTTTTTAGCAGTTTAGCAGAATTTATTCCACGAAAATTAAAAGGCTGAAAATGTTGCCGCGGGAAAATTTAAATTGCGTGTCGTCATATTTTTACACGCAATGAAGTTTGCGCCTCTAATTGAGGCCCTCTACTCGACAATCCAAAGTTTCTCAACTTTGTAGAATTACACAAAAAATTAGAAAACTTAAAGGCAGAAGGCGACTATCTTAACTAAAAAAAAAGGAAACGTTTTGACTCATTTTTGAATTTTAAAAATTAAAAATTTAATTTAATAAATTTTCCAATGTTTTTTAAAGGCGCAAATAAAACTATTGACTTAAATATAATACCATTGGACTAACAGAAATCATAAGAATGATGACATAAAGTATCCTGACTTTCACCAAGGGCCCTTATTCTTATCCTTTGCAAAAGTACATTTGGCAAATGCCACAGACATATCCGCTCCAAGAGTTGTCATATTTCTAGCTCCAAAGAAGGCCTATTTTGAATTCGGACTCGTGGATAAGGGCCTTGAAAACAGGCCCTTCAAATTAAGTTTGACTTTTGAGGAGGGCCATTTTGAATTGAGTTTGAGGGTGAAAGTGGAAGTGAAAGTATTTGTGAAAGAGAAAAAAGTACGAGCACAAATGCAAAGGTAAATTTTTGTGGCAAGCGGGAATGCTGTAGAAGATCAGATTTCTGCCATATAGAGAAAAACATTCGAGAGAAAGCCAAAAAAGAGAAAGTTGACACTTTCTTCTAAAACTTAAACTAAACTTAAAGAGAAAACTTTCGAACCCTATGTACTTTGCTTCCTTTTCGGTAGTATGTTCTAATGCTATCATCATATTATTCCACAACACATGGTATTTAAAAATGGAATAATTTTTGGAATAATATGGAATAATAAAATAGTTCACTACCCAGGCGCACACAATGTACCTACCCGCCAAGATATTTTTACCCTCAAGATATAGCCAAGCATTAGCATAAAATAGAATTTAGTATTAAAAAAAGACGATTAAGGCAATTAAGAAGAATGTTTTTAAATAACTTAAAATAAGAGAATTAAACTAAGTAAGTAAATAAAAGTAAGGTTATCTTGAACAATGCGCGATAATTTGCTCAAAATAAAAATAACTAGGTTCAACTCCAGTGATATTTATTACAGGTGTGATCTAGTCATTTTTCAAAAAAAAATTAGTTGCATCATCGCTCATATTTTTCTGGTCAAAATGCTACTTTAGTGTACCAAACAAAATTTTGAAGAATTAAAAATTGTGGGCACAAATTCAATGAAATTTTTTAAACCGGACGCAAATAAAATTGATTTTGCTTTTTTTTTGTTGAAAAAGAGAAAAATGTATGACACTTGCACTTCCAATGGCGACCCCAAGCATCATGAATTTCGCTCAAAACGCTTCAAATGAAAAAGCTGGAAATTTCTTGCACTTGAAGCCCACTAAATAATTGGGCAAATAAGTGCGGGGCAATTAATATTGCTTTCGACTTTGAAGGGCCTTTTAAAATTTAAAAAGTTTTTTTTTTCAAATTCTTACACGATTTTTTTGTTTAGAAAAGAAGCCTTTTTTTTTCTTTTTTTTTACAGGATAAGGTTTGTCGTATAGCCTAAACAGCATTGTTCAAAATTTGTGATGAGCTAGGGTCCAAATACAACACGCGTGTTTTTTAAACAAAATAAAAAACTATTGTACCCTGTTTCCATATACTTTCAGTTTCAGCTTTCACTTCCGAAGTTGCGTAGATGATGGGGAGATCGAGATCATTTCCATCGAATTTGAATTTGAATTCATGAAGTGAAACAAGAAAAATCCTGCAGAATTTGACTTTTCCGTTTTTCCAACTTGCTTTGAATCGCTTTGAGGGAGATAAACGGAAAGCGGAAGAAAAGTTGGACAGATTTTGCAGAACAAAAACATGGCTAGCTCCACCTTAACACTTTGTAAAAATAAGATCAAATCTCCCGGCCTCAAAACTGGCCAGGAAGGCCAAGAAAGCAACAATTAACCTTCAATGGCGCCTTTAAATTCTCTTTGGGATCTTTAAGGCCTCCCTTTACTTTCTCCTCATCATTTCTCAATTACGGGACTCAGTCTTCCCAAAGCACCGGGCTTAATTACTTCCACAATTTTTAAAAGTCAAGAGCAGAGAGTCTTAAAAACATTTTCTAAATTAAAAAAAAGGTATATGTTTCCGTTTTTATGAGGGCCTCCCAAACGGTAGCAGGTCAATACCGAGAACACCCTAACCGAGAAAACCAAAACCGGGCACGATCATAATCACAATATGGGTTTTCTCGGTTTTGTTTTCTCGGTATTGACATGGAACCCTTTTAACAGATGGTGGAGCCCTTAAACTATATGACTTAATTATTTGAATTTTGTTCAAATTGATTTTTTTTTATTCTAAATAAAAATTTTCATTATGAAACAAAATTCAAAAGAATCAGTTTTGTGTAATATTTAAATTTCAATTTGTAAGTTTACTATATAACGACTAGTATAATTAAACTATCAATACATTGCGTTTTTTTTTTTTTTCAATTATTCCATACCTCCAAATTTATCTCCAAATCTCATTAAGTTTGCTATTATGTCGTACGTAGAAATTTCCACAAAACAAGTTGTGTATGTTACTTGCATCCACACGTATTATTTGTGGAAATATATTTAGAAAAATAGTGACAACAAAAACTAATATAAATGTTATGTCACAATTAGGTCAAGGAAAAATTTGAGACTATATTTTTTGAAGGTGTCATCACACGAACAAGTGAAAGAACTCATATGAGATCGACATTATGCGTTTCCTTTCTCCGCTTTACTAGTCATCGTTCCAAAAAAAAATATTGGCGCCCTTAGGTTAACTTTATGTGTCAAAATTACATTCGAAGTGCCTCCCCTTCCTTGATTTTTGTCCTTTTATTTAAATTCTCCTAATTCCAAAGTACCCATAAAGCAAACCTTCATGAAAGCAAAAGGCCCTCAAATCTTCAGCTAATCTTCCACAACCTAAAGGGCACTTCAAACACTTAACGATAATTTAAAGAAAAATTTCAAAATTAAACTCGTAGAATTTGAAATTGAAATTTTTTAGAATTGAAATTTACTAAAGAAAGTATAATTGTTGGAATTTGCGGAATGTAAGCTGGATTAGGAAGTTGTGTTAAAAGTTAATTCTTGGTATCAGTAACTTTTAATTTAAACTATTTCTCGCACGTTCTACGGTGAATTTTTGCAATAAACGGATTTGTGGCTTTCACCCTTCATCTCTACGCCAAAAATGCTTTCTCCCTCACATTCTTCGAGGCAATAAATTCTTTCTAAATGAAAATTTGAAGTTGCTTTTTGCTTGGGAAAGCAAGGCACTCCCCGCCACTACTACACTTGAAATAAGGCTCAAGCTTCAAAAGCATTCTAAAACTAAATCTGCATTAGGTGAGGAGTCGTGCACCGCCTCGGATTTAGCACTTACGTTTTCAGCGTGGAAGCACCACGTGACGCCTTACCATAGCACCACTTCAAGCCGATAGGGCCTCTTACAGCGTCCTCTATTACTTTCTCAATAAAATTGCAACTTCTTTGCTTTAATCTTCAATATTGATGGAAATACCAGAGAACCGCAGAATACCGCTTCTGCCGGAAAAACAGTTTTAGAACACTAACAATTAGCAAAACTGCTTTTTCAAAATAATTTCTTCTGAAAAAGAAACAGAGAAAATATAAAACTTGTTTTAGAGGATTTCTGACATCTACTATATTCACTGTTTTTAATTGACGTAAAACTTCTAAAAGGAAAAATGTTTACATTCGAAGTTTGGATTACAATTTACGAATAATTAGTGGTGTTCAAAATGCGGTGCTTCAAATATTCTTAATTTTATTTCTAGCCAGAATAAAATGGGACTATCGACTTGAACTATATACTATAACTATGTGGTATTGTGTAAAAAATTAACTTTCTATATTAATTAACAAAAACTAATTTTAAACAAAGCAATTTCTTAGTTACTCCGATTTTTTGTTTTTTTTTACCGCGGAGAAATTTGAAGGATATTTTATACCAATTTATGTGCCCTACTTTTTGTGCTCGGCGCTTGAAAAACAAAACGGCTCTTTTTTTTCAATTTTCAAAGGTCCTCCTTTATGGGAAAGTAAAGGATTTTTGAAATAAAACCAATTTCTTTGACACAAACCTGTGTCAAATCGTTGCATTTGTAATAAACGCTTAATTTCGTTTACTGTATCAAACATACTCGTTCAATAACGTACAATTCAATTTATATATAAAATCATTAACTCAAATTTTTATAATACAAATGAAAGTTAGTGTAGGTTTGTAATATTTGAAAGTTTGAATTTGACAGAAACAAAATTCAGGAAAAAAATTTTTTAGGAGAAAGTTATTTTCTTTGAAGTCCAGCACTAGACACTCGGATTTAAAAAAAAAACAATTAATTTGTCCTTCGGTACAAAATTTAACTGTCAGGAAATTTTTTAAGAGAGATTTCAGATCATTCAAATCAAATTCTTAAAACATGAAATATTTTAGTATTGCTTAGTGTCCGAGTGAATCTAAAACTTTTCTTATTACATTAAACCTTTTAGGTGCTTTTTTTAGCAATTAGAACCTAACCTCGTAGTGCAAGAAAAAATTGCTAAAATATATAAGATCTTAACGCAAATCCATGCGAATGAATAAAAAGTATATAGAATGAAAAGAACAAGTGAGTTTAGAATGATTTGGGAAACTTGGAAAAGAAAATTTGTAGAAACGAACCTAATTAACAATTTAACAAAAATAATTATCTAATTAATAATTATTAGTTAAACTCTCAGTTCTTGTCACATAACACAACAAGTTGGATTGTTGATTTTTCCATGGGACGTGCTTACAAATTAATTACGCAGCGTAAAATGTGTGCGTCTGCTAAAAAATGCGCAACCCTTTTTCTTTAATTTGCTTTCAAAATTTACAAATCACGGAAAATTCTGAACGGATTGTTTAC
>JAQFYP010001899.1:0-14080 GCA_034694865.1 Bilobella braunerae | reverse complement strand
AATTGCAGTAAATTGCTCCAAATAATACCAGATTTCGTCACGAGCCCCACCCACACTTCCACAAAGAAGCTACCGGTTACGCTTCCAGCTTAGGTGTTATTTAATAGTTAATATTAATGTTAATAATATAATATATAATATATAATTATATATCCTATAATAATAAGCTAATTTTAACTTTAAATTAAATTGGTTTCGTTAAAGTAGCGTAATTGCCTTACTCTACGAAGATCAATACTTTATTGTAATGATAGGGAGCGACAAAATAACACGTAAATAAAGCGATTTGAAATTGAAATTAACTTTCAGTCAATTAACTCGGCTCCGCTGATTGGTTCTTTCGTGCTTTGAGTCATCCATTCAAATTCATATATACTTTTGGGATGGGTAACGAATAAGTGATTCAAAAATTAGGTAAAAAAAAAAGTGTAAAATCAACAAAATGCGTTTTGTTTTTAAATAATTCAAATGCTTTGTTTCGACTCCATGCGAAGTATTCACGTAAATAGAGTAAGCAAAATAAGCACAGCAGATGCAGAGTGGGTTTCCCCGTAGTACTACACAAAGGATTGACTTTTTTTTTTTTTTTTGTAATTTTGTAAAAATTGGAATTATTTTCTAGGTAAAATTTTTAAAATTGACTGAAAGTCGACTTTCCAGTTGCGTTTCCAAAGAGGAAATTATCGTCCAGTTAGAATAAACTGAAAATTGAACAAAAAAAAAGAAGAATTACTCTATGTTACTCGTATTATAATTGTTTTTTTTAAACAACACAATATTTAAAAAAAAGATAACACTGAAATTTGGAAGAATTTTTGCACACCATATTCACCATTGAAAAACAAATATGAAAACTATTAGAAAACCGTGTATTTATTTTGAAACTTTTTTTATTCTTTAACAAGTCGTACCCCATTTCGTGTTTCCAAGAATCAGCGGACACGCATCGTGGAATAACCGTGGTTTTCGTCAGCGTACAAATTGAACCAAAAGAGGCCGCTGCACAGAACCCGTTTGACACCGATTCCAAGTTCCGGAAACGCTGTTACACCCCGAACCGCAACTTCTGCCAACTGGAAAGAAAATACAAAGTGAATCATAACACGCATAATAATCTCACGCTCATAATCGCAACCAATTTGACGTAGAATCGTATGAGCATCCTGCACTTTCGCACAGGAAGTTGTACACTTTTGCGTCAATTGCAGAATATTGCTCGAAAAGAGTCCGAGAGAACCAGCGTTTTTGTTTTAGTAACTTCCGTAGCAGATGTTGAACATTTCAAAATTTCCAGATCAATCACTGTCACAAGAATGTAGAAAACCCTCTGAAAAATGTTGAGTAAACGTGGTAAAAAAGTAGTAAAAATTATTAATTTAATTGTAATGAAAATTACTTAAAAAAAAAATTGAATAACATTCACTGCAAAGTGCTTATAATTTTGAGAATGACCATATAAAAAAAAGCGAACAATGCAACTCAACAAGTAAATTCAAAGCCTAATGTTCAAACTAGAGTTAATTTTTAAATGCATTTTTGAAAATAAAATTTTCGAATCGGAATTGTGCTTGTCCAATTTTATAACATAATTTACATAACGAATTTACATAATAGCAGTTAACGAAATCGCTGAAAAGCAGCGCCATCTCACTCCAAATCAGATTCCAGGCAGCAGCGATTCTGTTCCCCAAAAACAATATTCAGCGCTCCACTCCGCCCCCAGCGTCAATCAAAATAATCAGCAGTTCACGGGGTTCCATCTCCGAAAATTCCTCCGCCGCGATTCCAGGCCCAATTCGACAAAATCAGCGTCGCCAATTTTCCCAACCGGCCCCCACCACAAATACCTTATTTCAAACAAGATCCATTTGCCAATCGCTCCACCAAATCACGGTGCCCAACCGCTACATTTCATGGCAGAATCATCACGTTTCGTTAATGCGCCGCCGCCGCCCCACCAATTCTTAAACGCTCCAACTTTCAATAGAATTCAAGGTAACGGATTCCAGCTCCGGTAGCGCAAGAGCATGGGCGGGCCACGGATGATTTCCCAGAGCAACGAAAACGCGGCCCCACCGCCCCAGCAAGGTCATCACATCTGCCTGCCCCGCCGCCAGTATTCGGCCAGCATCAATTTAGACAAAAACAATAAGTGATTTTCAAAAATTAGGTAAAAAATGTAAACTGCAACAAATGCGTATTAAAGAAATTATAAAACAAATTACTCGTTTCGACGCCAAACAAAGCATTCTTGCAAATAAGGTAGGGAAAATAGAGTATCTAGATCAAGTTTAGTTACGCGTTATATATTACTTCAAATTTGATGTTTTCTTTAAATGTTTGTAAAATTTTTGAAGATATTAATATTTTATTAAAAAAAAGTTATTAATTTCTTTGTAAAATTGAAGCAAATAAATCAGGTAATTTGTAAGTTAGCGGTGAAGTCCGACTATATTTAGTAATCGAGTATTGGAAATTGTATTATTTTCTTAGTAGAATTTTTAAAATTGATCATTTTCTTAGAATTTTTTTGAAATTTTCGTATTTCCTTTGAAAAATTTTGAAAATTGGCTGGAAATTGAGGGCCCTGTTGCAATTCCAGAGAATAAATTGTGGTCCAGCTCGAATAAACTATTTGAATTTAAAATTTAGCAAATTTCGTTTTAAATAAAACGATGTTATAAAAAAGTGACACTGAAATTCTAGGATTTTTTTAAGCTTTTTTAGGATTTAGTTTCGAGTAGATTTTCGTACCGTACCAACAGCGTAAAGCGATTTAGGCTTCCTGGGGATACTAAAAGAAATTGAACTTTAGCTGAATCAGTATGAATTTAACTTTAATTTAACTATTTTAATTGACGGTTTACTTAATTATAACGTTAACCTAACATACTATTAACTTTAACCTAAAATTAGCGTCATTTAGCTCACTTGCAATTCTTCGCCAAAACACAGTTTGTAAAATTTGAGTAAACTCGGAATCTTGGTAATAGTTTTCGTGGTAGTAAGCGATTTTCGTATATTAACGAGCGTTCAAGCCTCGACACTGAAGTTAATTAGTTCTCAATTTAAATTACTTCAATTCAAGTTATATTTTAGGTTAGTTAACAAGGAAGCGCTAACTAAGTGATTAGTTAGCAAATAGCCCCTGAGCATGATTCATAGCCGTCTAGAAATCAAAAAATCTTCCTTTTTTTTTATTTTTTAAATTTGAAAGACCATAATTTCAAAATTCTTAATAAAAAAAAATACCGAACGATTTTTTCGTCATTTTCTGAAAATCCTGCGTATGCGCGTAGGATGTTGTACACTTTTGTGTCAATTGCAGTAAATTGCTCCAAATAAGCGTCCGAGAGAAGCTGAGTTTTTGGTTTAGTCCCTTCCGTAGCACATGTTGAACATTTTGAAATTTCCAATGCAATCACTGTCACAAGAATGTAAAAAAAAAAAACTCTGAAAATTGTTAAGTAAACAGATTTTTATTTGAGTAAAAAACGTTTCAATTAACTTCTGGACGAAATTTTAGCACAAATTCAATTGAGCGTGCCAAGGAATAAAATTTATTAAATAAATTGTAATGCAAATTAATAAAATGAAAAAAATTGGATAACAATTCTGCAAAACACTTAATTTTGACAGTTCTTAATACGAATTACGCTTCCAGCGTAGACGTTAACGTTCAGTCATTTAACTAGGCTCCTCTGATTGGTTCTTTTGTGCTCTGAGTCAACCAGTCAAATTTAAGCGTTATAAAAATGTACCGGGATGGGTAACAAATTGCGTTATGTAATATTGGGTTGGGTAACGAATAAATGATTCGAAAATTAGGTATAAACGTAAAATGAACAAAATGCGTTTTAAGAAACCGTTTAAAAAAATCATTCAAATGATTCGTAATGATTTTAATATTTTAGTTTAGTAATAATTCAAAATAAAGTATTGTTTTTTTTAAATGTTTTCGATTTAAGATTTCGCTGAAACTTAATTTTCCTGTTTTTTTTTAACAATTCAAATGATTTGTTTCGACTCCATACAAAGTATCATTCCAAATAAATCAAGCAAGATAAGAACTTTAGTTTTAATCTACATTAACCTCGCATTAAAATTTTGTAAACTAATGATATTTTTAGGAAAATTTTGAAAATATTTATTATTTCCTTAGTAAAATTTGGAATTTTTGTTTGTAATTTCTTTTTAAAATAAAATTTAGAAGGAAATTGAGGTCCCTGTTGCATTTCCAAAGAAGAAATTGTCGTCCAGTTCGAATAAACTATTAGATTAAAAATTTAGAGAATTTTGTTTTAAATAAAACGATGTTATAAAAAAGTGAAACTGAAAGTTCCCGGATTTTTGTTTAGCATTTTTAGGATTTAGCGTCGAGTAGATTTTCGTGTCGTACCAACAGCGCAAAGAGGTTTCGGCTTCCTGGGAATATTTACGGAGAAAGTGAAGCTTTGCTGCATCACTATCAATTTAACTTTAATTTAACTATTTTAATTGACGGTTTACTTTTATCTAAAATTAGCATCATTTAGCTCACTTGCAATTCCTCGCCAGATAGAACAAAGGTTGTAAAAAAAAACTGTGAATCTTGGCAATAGTTTTCGCTGTATTAAGTGCGCTGCCGTGGATTTTTGGCATCGATGCGCTTGCGCATTCATTCTCAGTAAAATACTGAACGTCATAATCTGATCAGCGTCAAATTCAACGTCGTGCTTACGACACAAAAATTTAAGTTAAAAGTAATTGTTCTATTTTTTTTTAGAAACGCTGTTAACGCTGCTCAGGCGAGTCGGTCGTACTTTCCAAATTACTAGCTGCAAGATATCATTCATTTCAGCGATTTTTTTTCTCCTAGAATCCTTTGACGCTAGCCTCAGCGCAATTTCAGCCCACTCTACTGCCAGCGCATGGTAACCGCTTGCCGAAGTGATTTCAGCAATTTTTGTACATTGACGAGCGTTCAAAACGTAGCCAGTGGAGACATTTTAAAGCGACCAATAGAAACAACCGCAAATTAACATAAGTAGATTAGTTGACATTAGAAACTGATGGGATATTCGCTTTAAAAAAAACTCTACTTTGAAGTTATTAGTTCTTAATTTAACATAATTTAACTTAATTTTTAATTTAATTTAAGTTAAATTTGGGTTAGTTAACATTGAGGCGCTAACTCAATGATTAGTTAGCAAATGTTCAGGTCAAGCTAGTATAATGTAAATTAGTTTTTCAACAACCTCATGCAGCGCATCAGCGTTGCGTTATTGATAACAGCGAAATTTTTCTAAATGGCATCACAACGAATTCGAAGTAAAATTGCATGAGCATACGTTTTGTTTTTCATTGGCATTAATTTTTATAATTCCGCTATTCCGCGAAGCGTTACTGAAAACAGCGCCTGAGCTTAATTACTAATCGTCTAGAAATCTAGAAATCAAAAAATCTTCTGTAATTCAAGATTCTAGTTTTTTTTAATTTAAAAGACCAGAATTTCAAATTTCTTTAAAAAAAATATCGAACCATTTTTTTTTGTCATGTTCTGGTCCTGCGTAGAATGTTGTACACTTTTGTGTTTAATTGCAGTAGCTCCAAATAAGCGTCCGCGAGATCCAGGGTTTTTGTTTTATTCACTTCCGTAGCATATGTTGAACATTTCAAAATTTAAAGCTATCCCCTCGTTCTATCAAAATTTTGAAAATTATATTATTTTTTTCGTAATACTTTTAAAATTTGGTTTCCCCGTGATAAAAAAAAAACATTCCAAGTGATTCATTTCGACTCCATGCGAAACATCCTCGCAAATAAAGCAGTCAAAATAAGAATACCAGATTGTTTCTGACACAATAAAATATTGAAAACTGTATTATTTTCTTAGTAATTTTTCTTTTTGAAAATGTACCATTTACCTTTGCAAAATTTTGAAAATTGACTATTGACTGAACACTGAGGTCCCTGTTGCCAAAGAGGAAATTGTCGTCCAGCTCGACAAACTGAAATTTGAAAAAAAAAAACATATTTAAAGAAAAAGTAAAATCTAACATGTACGGGCTTGACACCGATTCCGAGTTCCGGAAACGTTGTTACGCCATCAGCCGCTACTTCTGTCAACTAGGCAGTAAATACAGAGCGAATCATAATACTCTAAAAACTAGTGTTGCACAACGTTATTAAAAACGCGAGAAAAAATTAGGAAAAAACTTACGTAGATGAAAAACGTTGTGATTCGATTTCCCCGCTTATGTATCAGCGGATATGATCTAGCTGTACCTACAAGCTGAAGACAACTTTGTTTGTAAACAACAGATTGTTTGTTTCAAGTTTGTTTAAAACCGCAGCGTCATGATGCACTCCAAAAGCCCCGCCGTACGTGTAAGAAGTGAACTGCATTTTGACCCCACCAGAACTCAAGCGATATTTTGTAATCGCTTTGACCTTGGCAGAGAGACGCTGAATTTCAAGCGCTTGCGGAAAATCAGGTCGAATGAATTTCGCAGAGGGTGACGACGGCGTATTGGCATTCCGTGCTCTGTAGAATATTCAGCGATTCAGTAGTTCAGGTCTGGTTGCGCTCGACAAATCAGCGCTTCTCCATCGCCTTTACTCGCAATGTCGTAAAATTGAAGGATCAGCGGCGACAGCGACCAAATTTTGATAGGTTTTTTCAAATCTTTGTAAAATTTTGAAAAGATTAATTTGTGAAATTTGAAAAAAAAGTATCATTATTTTCTTTGTTCAATTTCGAAAATTTTTGCTGAAACTCGATTTCCGCGTGACAAAAACACAAGTCAAATGATTCGTTTCGACTCCATGCGAAGAATCCTAGCAAATAAAGCAGCAAAAATTTAAGAAGCAGGTGTTTTCTGTTCCCTCGTGGTAAATATTGGAAGTTGTATTGTTTTCTTAGAAAAACTTTGAAAATTGATCATTTTCTTGAAAAATTGTCGAAATTTTTTTGTTTCCTCTGTAAAATTTTGAAAATAAGGTAATGAATGTAAAATGCGCAAAATGGGTAATAAAAATTGTTTTTTTTTTTTAAATAATTCAAGTGATTCGTTTCGACTCCATGCGAAGTATCCTAGCAAATAAAGCAGGAAAAATGTAGAAAGCAGGTGTTGTTCTCATTCTGTTCGTAATAGCTTTTGAGATTTGAATTATTTTCATAGTAAAATTTTGAAAATCGGTAAATCAGTAATTGCTCCAGCGTTTTTGTTTCACTTCCGTAGTACATGTTGAACATTTTAAAATTTTCCAGATCAATCACTGTCACAAGAATGAAAAAAAAACCTCTGCAAAATGTGAGTAAACGTGGATTTTGATTTGAGTAAAAATACGTTTCAAAGAATTTCTGGACGAAATTTTAGCACAAATTCAATGGACATGCTAATAAGTAATAAAATTTAGTAATATAATTGAAATGAAAAATAATCAAATGAAAAGAAAATGGATAACAATTACTGCATAACACTCTTTAATGAACAAACATAGAAATAAAGCGAACTATGCTAAAACTGCCAAATTAAACAATTAAATTCAACATCCGCTGGCCAAACTCAACTTAATTTTTAACTGCATTTTTGAAAATAAAATTATCCAATCGGAATTGTGCTTGCCAAATTTTATAACATAATTTACATAACGAATAACGCCACATTATATTAAAAGCGGATGAGTGCAAAATCGTTGCAAAAAGCGCCATCTCTCTCAAAATCAGACTCCAGGCAGCAGCGATTCTGTCCCCCCAAAACAATATTCAGCGCTCCACACCGCCCCCAGCGTCAATCAAAATATTCAATAGGTCGCAGTATTCCAGTCACATCAACCGTTGCCAGCTCGCAGAAGCCCTCCGCCCCCTCCAGCGATTCCAGGCCCCATTCGAAAAAATCAGCGTCGACCCCTTACGCAACCGCCCCCACCACCACCGTCCCACTTTCGACAAGATCTATTGCCAATGTCTCCACCAGTCCACGGTGCCCCGCCGCCGCCTCATTTCATGCCGGGACCACCACGTACAAAATGCGTATTAAAAAACTGTTTAAAAAAATAATTGAAATGATTCGTTTCGACTCCATGCGAAATATAATTGCAAATAAACCAGCAAAAATGAGAAATCTAGGTTTGGATTTTATTTTATTCTATTGTTTTGTAAAATTTTGAAATTTGACTGAAAATTGGGGTCCCTGTTGCATTTCCAAAGAGTTAATGGTCGTCCAGCTCGAATAAACTAGAATTAAAAAAAAAGAGACGGTTTGAGTCTTAATTTTTTTTTTGAAAAAATAAGGGGCAATTTTTTTAAAAAAAAAAGTGAAAACTGAAATTCAGTAGGATTTTTTATATTCACCACTGAAAAAATATAGGAAACTATTAGGAAACCGTGTAAAATTTTAAAAGTTCCCTTTCTCAATATTTCTATATAACCGTGGATCGAAGTTTTCGTCTGCGTCAAAATTGAAAAAAAAAACAGCGCTACCCGGTACCGGTTTGACACCGATTCCCAGTTCCGGAAACGCTGTTACGCCACCAGCCGCAACTTCTGTCAAGTAAACGGAAAATACAGAGCGAATCTTAATAATTGGAAAAATAATATTACATACGATATTGAAAACGTCCTGAAAAAAAAACTTATTTTAAGAAACTTATTTTTTAAAAAGCGGGATAAAAATATCGAAAACTGCGATTGATTCCCCTGTTTATATATCAAAGGATCCGACCTGGCAGTAGCGGCAGGCTGTAGACAATTTTTATTAACAATTTTGTTCGTAAACAATAGTATTTGTTTAAAACTTAATATTGCAGCGTCATGATTCACTCTGAAAGCTCCCCCGTAAGTATAGGAAGTGAACTGCATTTCAACCCCACCAGAACCCAAGCGATATTTTGTAATCGCTTCGACCTTGGTCGAAAAACGCTGAATTTCAACCGTTTCCTTGCGGAAAATAAGGTGACACGAATTTTGCGGCGGGCGACGACGGCGTATTGGGATTCGCTCACCGTGCGGCGTGGAATACTCAGCGATGGAGTAGTTCAGGTCTGGTTGTGCTTGACGAATCAGCGCTTCTCGATCGCTTTTACTCGCAATGTCGTAAAATTGAAAAATCAACGGCGACAACGACAGGAGTTTGACTTTCGGAGGATTTATTTTGGTGTAGATTCTGTGTCGTACCAACAGTACAAAACGATTTCGGCTTCCTGGGCTGATACAGCAAATTGAAAATGCAACTTACCTACATTTATATTACGTTGATTTTAACGTAACAAATTTAATTGGCGTTTAACTTGACCCAATTAGTTTTAACGTTACTCTAGAATTAGCAGCATTATCTAAATAGTAACTATGAATCTTGGTAATAGTTACTGCCGTAGTAAGTGCGTTGTCCTGGATTTTCAGCAGCGATGCGCTTGCGCTCTGCGATTACTTTCCCTATGAAGAAGCGGAACGCAATGCTTTGATCAGTGTCAAATTCAGCGTCGTGCATTATAATACAAATGTAAAGTATTTTAACTTTTAAGATCGCTGCTAACGCTTTTCAAGCAATTCCATACTTTCCAAATCACGCGCTGCAAGGTTTCATTCCTTTCAGCGAAAGTTTCTGTAAAATCATTTTCCGCAATTTTAGCCCACTGTACCGCGAGTGCATGATAGCGATTCGCAGAAGCGATTTCAGCGATTTTCGTACATTGACAAGCGTTCAAAGCGTAGCCGATGGAGACATTTTTAAAGCGTCCATAGAAGCCTCCTGTATTGAACAAAAGCAAACAAATTATCGAGGAACAGATATTATCTTGACTTTTAAGATAACTTGACTTTGAAGTTAGCTAACTCTCGATTTAACTAACTTCAGTTAGTTAATTTCAGTTATTTTAGGTTAGCTAACATTGAAGCGGACAAATAAGTGATTCTCAAAAATTAGGTAAAAAATGTGTAATGCATAAAAGGCGTATTAAAAAAATGTTTTTTTTTAAATAATTTAAATGATTCGTTTCGACTCCATACAAAGTATCCTTGCGAGTAAAGCAGAAAGAATAGAATGACAAGGTACAGCTGTCCCTTGATTGCTCGAAATTTTGAAAGTTTATTTTTAATTCTTTGTAAAATTTTGAAAATATTATATTACATTTTACTGAACATCGAAAAAAAGTTATTATTGTGTACATTTTTTAAAATTTGGCTCAAACTCGATTTCCCCGTTTATAAAACGCAATTCAAAAGATGCGTTTGGACTCCATGCAAAATATCCTTGCAAATAAAGCAGCAAAATGAGACCCTCAGATGGAACTCCGTGTTTTCCTTCGTATTCAATTATTTTTAACTAATTTTTTGTTTCGAAAATTTATCATTTTCTTAGAAATTATTTGAAAATCTTATTAATTTCCTTTGTAATATTTTAAAAATTGGCTGAGAATTGAGGTCCCTGTTGCATTTCCAAAGAGGGAATTGTCGTCCGGCTCGAATAAACTAAAATTTCAACAAGAAAATTCTAGTCCTAATTTTTTTAAAATAAAATAAATCATTATTTTAAAAAGCGAAAACTGAAACTTGATAGAATTTTATTTTTGCTCAACATAATCACCACTGAAAAAAAAATATGAAACATATTAGAAAACCGTGTGAAATTTTTGAAAGCTCTCTTTCCCTCAATACCCCATTTTTTGTGTTTCCAAAAATCAGCGGACACGCACCGTGGAATAACCGTGGATTGAGGTTTTTGTCAGCGTCCAAATTGAATCAAAAGAGGCCGCTGCCCGGTACCGGTTTGATACCGATTCCAAGTTCTGGAAACACTGCTACCTATCCAGCTGCACCTTCTGTCCACTGCGAAGAAAATACAGAGTGAATCTTAACAATCTGAAAAATATTGATTTTTCATGGCTCATAATCGCAACCAATTCCACGTTGAATCGTATGAGCATCCTACGCATTCCCACAGGATGTTGTACACTTTTGTGTCAATTGCAGGTAAATTTGCTCCGAAAGCGTCCGAGAGAACCAGCGTTTTTGTTGGCATATGGCATAAGTCTGTAGCATATGTTGAGCATTTTAAAATTTCCAGTGCAATCACTGTCACAAGAATGTAGAAATCCCTCTGCAAAAGAAGTTGAGTAAACGTGGATTTCCAACGTGGAGTAAAAAAAAAGTTCCAATGAATTACAGGACGAAATTTCACACAAATTAAATGGATCGCTAAGTAATAAAATTTATTAATTATATTGTAAGGAAAATTAATTAAATAAAAAAAAATTGAATAAAATTTACTGCAGACACTTAATTTTGATAGTACTTAATACGGTGTGTGCTTCCAGCTTAGGCGTTAACGTGCAGTCAATTAACAAGGCTCCTCTGATTGGTTCTCTTGAGCCCTGAGTGATCCTGTCAAAATTAAGCGTTATGTGATATTTGGTTGGGTAACAAATAAGTGATTCTCCAAAATTAGGTATAAATGTAAAATGCACAAAATGCGTATTAAAATGAAAAGTTTTTTTTTTTTTTAAATTCAAATGATTCGTTTCGACATACCAACTATCTTAGCGAATAAAGTAGTGAGAATTGATTAGCAAGGTAAAACATGGCCTTTCTACTGCTCAATTTTTGAAAGTTTTTTTTATTTCGTTGTAAATTTTTGAAAATATTAATATTTTATTTTACTGAAGTTTGAAGAAAAGTGATTTTCTTTGTAAAACTTTGAAAATTTGGCCCTCGATTCCCCCGTGTATAAGACACAATTCAAATGATTCGTTTCGACTCCATGCGAAGTATCCTTGTGAATTATGCAGGAAAAATTTTACTTCTAGGTATGTGCATTTTGTTGATATCTTCAAAACTCTGAAGGTTTGTTTTTAATTTTTTCTAAAGTTCTCAATATTCTAATATTTTATTTTAGTGAAATTAATAATAAAAAAAATTGGTTTCTTTGTAAAATTTTAAAAGATTTCGGTGAAAATTAATTTTGCTTTTTTTTTAACAATTCAAATGACTCGTTTCGACTCCAATAAGAAGTTCAGAAGTTTGTATGGATTTTCCTCGACTTTTAGGAAGTTTTTGAAAATTCTAAAATTTCCTTAGTATTTTTGCTTTGCTTTTTTATTTGCTTTGTAAAATTTTGAAAATTAGCTGGAAATTGAGGTTCCAAATATTGCCAAAGAAGAAATAATTGTCGTCCAGCTCGATTAAACTATTTGAATTAAAAATTAAAAGAATTTTGTTTTAAATAAAACGATTTTATGAAAAACTGAAGTTCTAGAAACAATAATTTTTAAGCATTTTTAGAATTTACCTTCGAGTAGATTTTCGTGTTGTACCAACAGCGTAAAGCGATTTTGGCGTCCTGGGTACACTTACGTAGAAATTGAACTTTAGCTGCATCACTATTTAATTTAACTATTTAAATTGACAGTTTACTTAGCCTAAATATAACCTTAACCTAACATAATTTTAACTTTAATCTAAAATTAGCATCATTTATCTCACTTGCAATTCCTCGCTAGAACACAGTTTGTCAAATTTGAGTTAACTCTGAATCTTGGTATTAGTTGTTGTCGTAGTAAGCGATTTCAGCGATTTTCGTGTACTGACGAGCGTTCAAGCCGTACCCGGTGGAGTAATTTGAAAGCGACCAGTGGAAGTCACCTAAAGTTAACCTTAGTAGATATTTGACATTAGAAACGGATATTTTCTTTTAAAATAACTCGACTTTGAATTTAATTAGTTCTAATTTAACTAACTTCAATTCAAGTTATATTTAGGTTAGTTAACGTTGAAGCACTAATAAAATGATTCGTTAGCAAATAGCGTTTTACAACTTTAACTTGCGGAATGTCGAGGTCAGAAGTGAATATATTTTGATACGGTCTTTCAACAACCTCGTGCAGCGCATCAGCGTTTTGTAGAAATGGACCAAGCCGTTTAGACAACTTCAATTTGTTCAAAATTGCTGCCGGCTCAAGCGCGATTTTTCTAAATGGCTCCTAATCCCAACAAATTCAACATAAAATCGCATGAGTTTATTATTAGTATGGGATTGGCGTCAATTTGCACAATTCCGCCATTCTTCAAAGCGTTTCTGAAAACAGAGCATGAGCTTGATTAAATAATCGACTAGAAATCTAGATATATTTCTTCTTTAATCCTAAATTCCAGTGTTTTTTTTTTAATTTTAAAACTTGAAAGACCAGAATTTCAACATTGTTAAAAAAAATATATCGAGCGATTTTTTCGCCATGTTCTGCAGATCCTGCGCATACGCGCAGAATGTTGTACACTTTTGTGTCAATTGCAGTAATTTTTTTCCAATAAGCGTCCGAGAAAACCAGCGATTAACCAGCAAGCGGTAATGAAAACTGCAATTTGTTCAAAATTGCTGCCGGCTCAAGCTCGATTTTTCTAAATGACTCATAATCAAAACCAATTCGACGTAAAATCGCATGCGAATTATTAGTATTGAATTGACATTAGTATGCATAATTCCGCCATTCTGCGAAGCGTTACTGAAAACAGCGCCTCAGCTTGATTAATAATCGTCTATAAATCTGGAAATCAAAAAACCTTCTGCAACTCCAGAGATTCCAGTTCTTTTAATATTTAAAATTTGAAAGACCAGAATTTCAACATTGTTAACAAAAATAGCGAGCGATTTTGTCGTCATGTTCTGAAGGTTAGGTTTAGGTTTTGGTTAGGTTATGTTGTACACTTTTAGGTCAGTTGCAGTAAATTGCTTCAAATAAGCGTGTCCGATAGAAACGCGTTTTTGTTTTAGTCTACTTCAGAATGAAATTTTAGTTCAAATTGAATGGACCATGCTATGTAATAAAATTTATTTATTTAATTGTAATGAAAATTAATTAAATAAAAAAATTGAATAAAAATTACTGCAAAACACTTAATTTTGACACTAATTAATACGGAGTATGCATCCAGCTTAGGCGTTAACGTTCAGTCAATTAACTCGGCTCCCCTGATTGGTTCGTTTGTGCTCTGAGTCAACCAGTCAATTTTATGCGTTATAAAAGTGTACTGGGATGGGTAGCAAATAAGTGATTCGCAAAAATTAGGTAAAAAATGTAAAATGCACAAAATGCGTAATAAAAA
>JAQFYP010001898.1:0-14083 GCA_034694865.1 Bilobella braunerae | reverse complement strand
TAAAGATTTTAGGTCCTTTTACTTTAGGCCCTTTATTTTAGGCCCTTTTTTGCTTTAGGCCCTTTTACTTGTTAGGCTCTATTTTTAGGCCCTTTTTTAGGTCCTATTACTTGCTTCCAACATGCCCTATGTTTTACATCGCATTTGTGCATTTAGATTTATTGCAATTTACAAAATGAAAACTATATATAAAAAAGTAACGCTTAATTAATGCGCTAAATAACGCTTAATATCATAATTACGATTCGTGAAATAAAAAAAAGTGAAAACAATTTCTTGAAAAATTTGGCAAAAGCGACTCGAAATTGAATGCAAAGTTTCGGGTTTTTTTCTTTATTTTTATACAAAATCATACAGATTTGTAAACTTTTCTCATCCTTTTACGATTTCATACGTATCACTAAAAACATTTGTCTTGAAAAACGCTTTCAGACAGCCTATAACGAAACGTAATTCGATTCGTAATGTAGAAAATATAGATTTAAAATAAAAAAAAAACAGAAAATTCAACTACTTTTGAGCTGACATATTCTTCAATATACGTGCAAATGGACGTTCATTCGTGTGTCCTTCAAGTCGCAAAGAGTGCACTTGAAAGGTAGCACTTCCGTATGAGTTCTCAGATGAACCTTCAAATTTTGATTTCCTGCAAATCGCTTCTGACACACCGTGCACTCAAAGGGCTTCTCGTTTGTATGTGTAAAAAGGTGAGGCTCCAAGGTCACCTGAGACGTTGCTGCGTAGTTGCAAACGACACACATGAATCCGCTCACTTTTGTATGCGTTATCAAATGATTCTTCAAGTGTGCTTTGGTTTTAAACTTGCATGTGCATTCGGGACATTCCAGGAGGCCTTGCCCTGTGTGCCCTCGTACTTGGATTATCAGTTGACAATTTTTAGCAAAGTCCTTGGGACAGTGTGGGCACTTGAAGGCCCTCTTCAAGTCCTTCATGGCTTTGGACGTCTTAGAACAGTCTTTCCGTTTGAAGGGTCTGACGTCAGAATAAACCAAGAAATGACTTCGGAGTTCTATTTTCGTTTTGAACACCTTGTGGCACTCTGTGCCCGTGTGAGGACTTTCAGTGTTTGCGTCTTGCGACTTTTGACCTTCCATTTTGAAGCTCAACTTCAAGATTGCTGCAAGAAAATATTTGATTTAAGACCATTTTAACTCTACCTTTATTATACGCTACTTACTAAATACTTGGAGATTTGCTGGAGCTAAGCGTTTTCTGCAGCGATTGAGCTTCTAGCGATAATGCAATTTTTAAAATAAGTGAAGCTCACCGAGTGCAAAGCTTCTGACACTGGAGACTTCAACTTCACTCAACTTTGCCTCTGAAGAGAATCATACTTTCAGAAAATTCTTAAGATAAGGCTTAGCATTGTTTATTTTTAGAAAAAAAAAGGTCATTTGAAAGGATTTTGGATATATAAAAAAATTTACTTCTTTCAAAAGCAGAAATGGGAATTGAATAAACGTCCAAAAGCTTAAATATGTGATTTATTCACAATCAAGGTTTGTGAGAAAAGGACAAAGTCACAAACCACTAATTCTGTCATGTTCGTGTTATGTTTGAGTTGTGTTGTAACAAAATAAATAAAACACGGACTCATGTCATATTCGAAAATCATCGTGCTTAGATTGCTTAAATGTTCAGTGTGTCATCAAGACAAGTTTTTCCAAAGGCGCCATTTTGAAAGTCACAAAAAAAATCTTAACGTTAGAAAGTCACGTTATGGGAAAAGGTAGAAATGCTCAATTTATTAAGTACGACACTTTATATCAAATTGCGTATTTCGAAAATCATTCTTCTGAGTTATGCCACATTTTCTTGAATAAAAACGCATTTCTTAAAATAAAGACTTAACAATCAATTGCTTTATAAGGTATTTTATGCGATTCGTGAACACAAGATTAAGTGCAATTTGAAAAATTATAAAATTTCGACAGATTCTTTTTTATTTTGAAAAACATTACAACTGAAACAATTCCTGAATTATTTCTAATTATTTTTAATTTCATTACTTATTTACATAAACTTATTGGAATAAAAACACTAGTTAAAGTATTGAAACATCAAACTTTAAGCAGGTAATTTGAGGTTGAAGGAAAAGAAATTGTGCAAAACTAAACGGAACATCACTAATTATGGCTGCGACATCGCTTCGATTTCTGATGCCTGTTCAAGTTGCTCTTTGTTCTGAAAGCGCCCGCGCATTTGTCGCAGTGAAACGGCTTTTCCTTCAAATGCACCAAAACATGGTCATCCAAGGTGGACTTCTGTGCAAACTCCTTGTTGCAGAATGTGCATGCAAATGGCTTCACTCCAGAATGGCCACGCAAATGACGAGTAAGATTTCCCTTTTGTGTGAACCCACGTCCACAGTCCCCGCACACGAAGTCCTTGGTCGCTGAATGGACGCTTCTGTGACGGAATAGTCCAGGTTGGTCAATGAAAGCCCTTGGACACTGTGGGCACTTGAAGGGCCTCTCCAACGTGTGCGTTCTTAGGTGGTACGTCAGTGCCTTCTTTGCTTTGAACGTCCTTGCACAAAGCGTACATACATAGGGACGCTCTTGCGTGTGGCTTCTGAGGTGGATGTCAAGATAATCCTGTGACTTGCTATCGTAGTCGCATAGTGTGCACTTGAAGGGTCGCTCTTCAGTATGAGTCCTCAAATGAACCTTCAGACTGACTTTCTGCCCAAATCGCTTCTGACACACTGGACACTCGAAGTGCTTTTCTTTTGTGTGAACCAAAAGGTGACGGTTCAAGGTCGTGTGTGACGCTGCAGCGAAGTTGCAAACGGTGCACATAAATCTGCTTACTTTGCTATGTGTTATGAAGTGGACTTTAAAGTCTCCTTTTGTTATAAACTTGGACGGGCATTCTGGACACTCCAGGAGCCCTTGACCTGTGTGACCTCGCATGTGGATTGTCAGTTGACCTTTTTGATGGAAGTCCTTGGGACAATGTGAGCACTTGAAGCGCTTCTCACTGCCGTGCAGCGCTAAGTGAACTGTCAACTGCATTTTTCTTTTGAAGGTCTTGGGACAGTCCTTGCAGTTGAAGGGTCTCATGTCAGAATGGACCAAGGAGTGACTTTGAAGCATCTTTTTCGCTTTGAACGTTTTGTGGCACTTGGGACACTCGAAGGGCCGTTCAGCGTCTGCGCTGGGTGACCCTTGACTTTCCATTTCGCTACTTTTCACTCACTGCTATTGTGGATAGAAGAGAAGGCAAAGTTGAGTTAGCGATAACGCTTCCAGCGCACTTCCAAATTTCAATACAAGAAAACTTGCCTTTAGATTAAGTTACTTTACTCAACTTGGCGTCTAAATTGCTTTGACTGAAACCTTTTCACGGGAAAATCCTGACTTAAAGCTTACCATGATTTATATTTAGAAAAGACAACTTTTGAAAGCATTTTGGATTAAAATAAATGTTCATTTTTTAAGTTTTTGGTCATTTGTAGAAATTTTAAACAGAACTTTTAGACTAGCAATAGAAAAACAAATTTTAAATAGAATTTGGAATTCAAAATTTCGTCGCGTTGTGAAGCAACATTTCCAATCGATTTGATTTGTTTAAAAGGAAAATTAAATTAAGAACATGAAATTATGAAACTAAATCGTTTTGTGGAGTAAATCAATCTAATTTTTTTTTTAAATAATTCAAGCTAGAACACAACTGATACATAGGACAAATAGAATTATCCGTGTTGGAGGCCAAAGACGTCAATTCTAGTCACACAAGAGCCTAACTGCTATCCTAGTTAGTTATTTGAAATTGACAATTAGTTTCAAGTTTTGAATTTCAGCGAATTGGGTTTCATTTCAGCGCATGGAAAACACTGCAAGTTCAATAAGCAGTTTCAGTTTTATGACCGCCGCGGTGCACTGCCGCTCCCTCGCTCTGTTCGCTACTTTCCACAGTGAAATTTTCAAAACAATTGACGTCACAGTTTGCCAAAGACCGGCTTTTTGAAACTTCAAGTCCCTTTTGGTTTCTAAGGTCTTGAAACAGTCCGTGAGGCGTTCAGCATCTACGCTTTGTGACCATATATATGGCATTGATTCACAATCAAGGCCCGTGAGAAAATCACAAAGTCACAAACCACAAATTGTGTCATGTTTTGTTATGTTTGTGTTATCTAATATGTTGTAACAAAATTAACACGGCACTGAATGATGTCATATTTATATGTCATCGTGCTCAATAGATTGCTTAAATGTGTAATGCGTCATCAAGGCAAGTTCCTTGAATGACGCCATTGTGAAAGTCATATAATTGAAGAAATTAGAAAGGCTCAATTTATTAAGCACGACATCAAATTGTGTATTTTACAAAATCGTTCTTCTGAGAAATGTCACTTTTTCTTGGTTCCAAACTCAAGTAAAATAAAGTACAGAATTTAAACCATTACTAGCTGTATGAGGTTTTATAAATAAAATTTGTGATAACGAGATTAATTGCTATTTGGAAAATTAAAAACATTTCAAAAGGGCAAGTTTTTATTTCAAAAGACTTTAAAATTGAAATTGAGCAGGGAGTGAAGCCATTTCCTGAATTTGTACAAAATTAAGTGACTCAAAATCGTTTCAAGAACTTCGTTTTTCAGTTTCAGAATATTTACACAAAAGAAATCAAACCAATTTCCAAGCCTAATTGGTTCTAATTAATCATAATTTCATAACGTATTTACATAACTAAAACATAGAAAAAAAACACTAATTAAAATTATGAAACATCAAATTTTCAAACAGCTTGTAAAGCGAGTGGTAAAAAAACCTAAACAGAACATATCTCATTTCAGCATTTTTGACTGCGACATAGCTTGCTTTTTTGATGATTGGCCAAGGTACTTTTTCTTGAGAATACGCATGGGCATTTGTCACAGCGAAAAGGTTTCTCCTTCAAATGAACCAAAACATGATTATCCAAGGCGGACTTCCGTGCAAAACTCTTGCTGCAGAACCGGCATCCAAATGGTTTCTCTCCAGAATGAATACGCCCATGCGCAGTAAGAGTATCTTTTCGTCTGAATCGACGCCCACAGTCTCCGCATTCAAAGTCCTTGGTCTCTGAATGGACCGTTTTATGCTTGTGTAAGCCAGAATGGTCTACGAAGACCCTTGGACACTGTGGGCATTTGAAGGGCTTCTCCTGCGTGTGCGTTCTAAGGTGATACGTCAATGCCCTTTTGCCTTTGAACGTCTTTGGGCACAATGTGCAAGCAAAGGGACGCTCATGCGTGTGTCCTCTGATATGGGAGTCAAGCGCACTCTTCTCGTTCGCAGCGTAATCGCATAGTGTGCACTTGAAGAGTCGCTCTTCTGTATGAGTCCTCAAATGAACCTTCAGACTGACCTTCTGCCCAAATCGCTTCTGACACACTGGACACTCGAAAGGCCTTTCGTTTGTATGTGTCAAGTAATGCCGATACAAGGACGTCTGACAACTTGCGGCGTGGTTGCACATGCCGCACATGAATCTGCTTACTTTGGTGTGCGTAATTGTATGACTCTTTAGTTGTACGTTTGTTTTGAATTTAGAGCCACAATCTGGACATGTAAGGAGCCCTTGGCCTGTGTGACCTCGCATGTGGATTGTCAGTTGACCTTTTCGATGGAAGTCCTTGGGACAATGTGAGCACTTAAAGGGTCTCTGGTCTCTGGTTGACCTTTGACTTTCCATTTTGATATTCAACTTCTACAACGCTTACTGCCAAATATCTGAAGAAAAAACCTAGATAAATTCACGCACACTTAAGTAATACCTTTAATATTATGCATCAATGGTTCAAATACCTGGAGAATAACTTCCGTAGTGCTTTTTCTAGCTATGCAGCGATTATATTTCCAGCCCTGATCAAAGTTCCAAAACAACAATAACGTTGATTCTCAGACACTGTGTCTAAATTTTTGTAGCAATTTTTCCTTCGTCAAGAAAAATGCTTGACTTTACGTGATTTATATTTAGAAAAAAGGCCCTTCTGTGGCATTTTGTCCCCTTAAACAAAAATACCTTCTTTGAAGTTCAAGTATTGATTCAAAACCGCAAAAATTAAAATCCACCAAACTTTAACCGCTACTACGCTCAAGTACATAATTTCCTCAATATGAAGTTTGCGATCAGTATTTATGAAGTCACCACTAATTGCTCCATCTTAGTGTGATGTGAGCAGTATTGAATAGGGCACTGAATTATGTCATGTAGCTTAATTGCTTAAAATGCTTAATGTTAATTCAAGGAAAGTTTTTCAAATTATGCCATTTGGAAAGTTAACAGAGAAATCGTAGCAAATAAGAAGATCAATTGGTGGGAGCTCTCCAAATGGAAAACAACTCATAAGGATGTATTTATTGTTTCCAAAAACTGCTTTCCTTGATTTTCTGCAAATTTCAGACCAAGAGACTCCAAATTCAATGAAAAACGATTTGTTTTATGAATAAGTAGAGGTTTACCTACTTTATGGGAATGCCTCGTCCGCCCGTTTGTATATTTGTGTTTCTGTTCTTGTTACGATGTACCTTGCCCGCGTAAAACTTATTCAATTCTGTTCTTGGCAATAGATAGTGGGGGTCAGGGAATAGGCCAAGGTTAAAAATGGGTGACAGGGGCTGACCCTTGATCCTCATTTTGACGATTGACCCCCAAACCCGAAAACTAGGATTTGTTCAATTTTTGCGACTCTTGCATGAAACGAAGAGTTACGATGATTTCAACAACCTAGTGACCCGCGACCCTTCCCCTTAATCTGGATGACCCCCTAAATGATCCCCAAAACTAAAAAATTGTATTTTTCGTGTTCTTGCTAGTTTTGTATGAAACGAAAATTTATGATGATTTCAACAACATGGTTGACCCGCGATCCTTCTCATCATTCTTGATGGTCATCTAAATGATCCCCAAAACCAAAAAAAATGTATTTTTCGGAATGTCTTTGACCCCTGACCCATCCCCATACTTGGATCACTTCCAAAATAACCTCCCAACACGAAAAATCAAATTGGTCGGGTTTTTGCCAGTTTTACTTGGAATGTTTTGCTTGCAACGGTTTATGTTCGAAGTTTCACAAAAAGCCCACGGCCCGAAGTCCGGGGGTTTACCACCCTTGTCCTATCTTGGGTAGCTGCCGAATCTCGGTGGGAGTAAAACAAAAAAGGTGGTGGTGTGGTAGTGATGAGTGGCAGCCTGGAAAGTTGCTATCCTGAAAGGTGGGCTTGGGCCTGTATGCGGAAAACGGTGTTCGGCCTCTGATCAAGCAGAGTCTCCTCGGTGGTCAAGCCCACGTTCACTGTTTAGCAGAAAGCCTTCAGCCTCACACCTCAGAACTTCCTAGTCAACTCACAGGCTGAGACCACCCTCCCCCACTCACTAGCACAAGCGGAAGCATGTTGGCCAGGCCATATAGAATTGCCAGAGCAATTAAAAAAATGCAATTTTCTCCACGCAAGCAACGATGACTAGTGCCGTTCCAAGTCACAAAACATAGAGCAAACCCTACCTAAAACTAAAGCTCATTTTTTTTGCGTGTAATATTTTGTTAATACACTGTGCCTGCTTGTAGAAAATTCCTTTCCTTTATGTTTAACACGATTTATATTTAGAAAAAAAACGTTTGAAAGTATTTTGAACAAAAAAAAGTAAGCAAGTTTTTTTTATTTACATAGAGCAGCAGAAGAATTAGTTGAATAAAATATCTAACGTATCTACTCTCAAATTTTATAAATGACATTCATGATAAATGGATGTAATTGCATGAATGAAATTATTAACAGTTAGGAGGTCATTCATTCCAAATCCAAATCATCGTCTGCACTAGGACGGGCTGGTTTGTTTTTGGCTACTTTGTGAAAACAAACGATGGATCTCAAATTCGAAATATATCTATACTATAAAATCGTTCGTCTGTCTGTCTGTCTGTGATCAATGCCTGTAAAAACGGCTGGAGCTACAGGCGGCATATTTTACACGTAATTAGGAGTATGCGTCTGGGGTGGCTTAGCGTCAAACTCCGGTCAAAATTTACTTCCGGTTTTTCCAGGGTGAAAGGTCAAATGCAACACTGCCCAAAATGTTGGAATAATTTTAACGTATTTTGTTGCTTCCTTTTAAGACTGCTAGAGATACCTGCGCCATATTTCGCATATAAGTAAGGTGCTATTCTTGGGTAAATTTGGGCCAATGTTTGGTCAAAATTTGCTTCAATTAACTACTTGGAATTAAAATTTGTGAATAAAAAATGAAATTGAGTGACTCAAACGATCTGCACAATTCGGTAAAGAAATGTAGAAAAAATATATAGTAAAAACGAAGTTGGAGGGAATTGAACGCAGAAATTTGACTGTCGCGCTAAACGACTTTACCCTTACGCCAAAAGAACTTATTTGTGAAAACTGTCTAAATAGTTTGTGAGAACTGAAATAGTTGGATATATGTAAGCTTGACCACCGCTCACTCACCAAACTGCCTTTTATATATATATTAATATAATTGCGATCCGTTTGTCCAAATGTTTTCATGCTTATAAATTATGATGCATGTTACAAGCCCTTGACTTTGTGTGCATTTTTTTTAAATTCAACACATTTCGAAGAGCCGTTCATAAATTTTTGATTTTCAAAAACTTAATAACTGCCGAATATATTTTCCTTCATTTCAAAATCACTTTTTGCCGCAATATCGCTTTGTATTCTGATGGTTTTTAAAGTTGATTTTTTACTCTGAATGGCATACGCACTTGTCGCAGTGAAAACTCTTCACCTTCAAATGGATCAGAACATGGAGATCCAAGGCAAAATTCCGTGAAACATAGCTCTCAATTCATTAAGCACTCATTAGAATAAGTAGCTACTGCATCGAGACATGACAAATGTCGAATTGCAAACATATTTATGCAAAATCTGCCTTTGAGCAATACAAAATATACATTTGTTTAACTATATTACCATTCGAAAAACGAATTGCGGTTGATTTTTTGTGTATGAAATTTTTTTTACAAATGTTAAATGCTACTGTTAAAAAATAAAGACGGAGTTTGCAAAAATAGGGCGGGGTAGAGAGGACATAGATAAAACTTTTTTTTTGTACTTCTTGCAGACTTGGGCACCATATTTGTTTACCACACTAACTTCAGACTTCAAGCAAGCCCGTGCGTGCTAGGACAGGATGATTCCTAGCTAAGCTAAAACTAAAAAACCTTTCCTGTTATGGAACCGGCTTGATTGGCTTTTGGAAAATTAAAACCATTTCAATAGAGAGCTCAAACTGTTTTTCATTTTCAAAGATTTTGAAACTTGAAGTAAAATAAAGAGTACTTCCACCAAATTCAGGTCGAACACATTAATGATTGAGGTTCGTTTCTGGTTTTTCCTAAAGTATCTAAATTAACAATGGTAGCAGTTTCAAATGTTTTGTAATTATTCACATTTTTATTAAAAGATAGTTAAACGAATTTTATTCACGTCAACATGCCATTTCGACTTATTACATAAAAAATCAAAGCGATTTGGAAGCCTTTCTCATAATTTTGCACTTTCATAACATTTCATAAGCTTGAAAAAAACAACATAATCAAAACGTAAATTACTATTTTAAGCAAGCCGTAATAGAAAATATTACTTCAGAAAATTTTTTCTACTTTTGACATTGATATCGTTAACTCTGTTGAGTCTCCAAGTGTCGTTTTCTAAATGGGATTCTAAACAAATTTTTGTGAAAAACCGGTATTGCAAACTTGGTTTTGTTTCTTCCTACAATGGACACTCGCATGACGAGCTAGGTCACTCTTCTGCTTGTATCCACGCACACAGCCTCCGCATTGGAATACCCTAGTCACTGAATGGACACTTTTGTGCCTTTTTAAGCCAGCGATGTTAATGAAGGCCCTTGGACACTGTGGGCACTTGAAGGGCCTCTCCTGCTTGTGCCTTTGAAGGTGTTCGGTCAATTTTATTCTTTGCTTAAATGTTCTAGGGCAAAGCGTGCATGCAAATGGCTTCTCATTGGTATGCCCTCTGATGTGGAAGTCAAGGTTACTTTTTTGAGTGGCAGAATAGTCACAAAGTGAGCATTTGAAGGGTCGTTCTTCCGTGTGAGTCCTCAGATGAACGTTAAGGTGACGATTGTGAACATATCGTTTTTGACACACAGTGCATTCAAAGGGCTTTTCGTTTGTATGTGACAAAAGGTGGCTGACCAAGTTTGCATGACACGATGCTGCGTAGTTGCAAACAACGCACATAAATCCGCTCACTTTGCTATGCACTATTGAATGCCTGTTTAATGCTCCCTTTGATTTAAATTTGGATTTACACTCTGGACAATTGAGGAGCCCTTGACCTGTGTGACCTCGCATATGGATCGTCAGTTGACCTTCGCGCAGAAAGTTCTTCGGACAATGCGGACACTTGAAGGGCAACGGTCCACCATGGACAGCTGAGTGTTCCATTAAGTTCCCCTTGCTTTTGTATGTCTTGGGGCACACTTTGCATTTGAAGGGTCTGAGGTCAGAGTGGACCAAGGAGTGAGCCTGAAGGGTCCATTGAGTTTCGAATGTCTTGTGGCACTTGACACACGCGTGAGGCCGTTCAGCGTCTCCGCTCCGTGACCTTTGACCTTCCATTGTCAAAACTATTCACTTACTTGCTAACTGGAATGTACGAAAACTGACTACAAGAAAAAACAACAATAATGCTTTCAGCAGCTTACTCCAAATTTCCATACAACAAAAGCTTGCCCTAAGATTCTGGCTCCTTACCCAACTTCGTGTCTAAATTGCTGTGAAGGGAATTTCATGCCGCTACAAAAAAAACTTTGACTTAAATTCTTAATATGATTTATATTTAGGAGAAGGCCTTTTCAAAGTATTTTGGACAATATTAAAGTAAACCTTCTTTTTGAATGGACGCTTCTGTTTTTTTTTAGCCGGAGTGCTGAATGAAGGTTTGAATCGACTGAATCGCTTTAAAATTCTACCTCATACGATAAATACCTTGGGATATACTGAAGCGGTGTTTCCGCGTAATCAGCGGATATTCTGGCGGCGCTTTTTGAAATTTCAAAGCAAGGAAAACGCACCTTAACATAAGCTTCTAACACCTTACTCAAATTTGAACAGAGAGTGGTTTAGAATAGTCTTAAGAACACGGTTTTAAGTTCATAAAAACACCTTAATGTTTGACAAAATTGTCTACAAATTAAAATCAAACTAAATTATCCAAATCCAACATATTATTTAGCTTATTTCGAATCCGAAAAGTTATAAAACAATAGTAGAATTAATTTTTCCTTGCGCAGATTCATCTGGAACATTTTTTCCCAGTCTCCAGAAATGTATTACATCTCAAATATCGAACTTTCAAAAAGGAATATCTTTAAAAATCAAGGATTTAAATTTAATAAAAAAAAATAATGAAGCAGTTTAAATTAAAATGTTGATTTATACAGCAGGAACTTTCTTGAATTATGCCTTCACGTATTGCTCATTATATAACTAGATGATTAGACTAAATATGCCGAAGTCTTAAAAGTTCTACAAAATCCAGAAAATATTTTATAACTCAAAAACTAAAAAAGTAATAGTAACTTAATAGTAATAAGTTCTAAACTTCTAAGTTAAATATTTATTGTCCGATGTATACCAATAAGACGCTTAACTTCGCCGTTTTGCAAGTTGCCCGCCGCTGTCCAGTGGTTAACCTACCGTTTACTATTGCGGAAAACAATATTTAAATTGTTCTTGGCTCTGAATACGCTTGTGCATTTGTCGCACAGAAAAGGATTCTCGTTTAGATGGATCTAAACGTCGGATTTCTTTGCAAAATTCCAATTAGCCTCTTTTAGATTTGGGTAAAATTTTCCTTTAGTGGAACCACTCAGAATTTAATGACACTTTCTTTCTATACTAACTGAAGTATTCTGAACACGAATATGAAAGAATTTTTTTCCGGAAATGAAAAATAAAAAAGTTAAAAATTTTTGTAAATTTTAATTTCTCATGGTAAATGCATGGGAGAAAAAAAATTTATTGGACTATTTTTTTTGTTTCTTTTAGGTTTAGGTTTTTAGGTTTAGGTGTTTAGGTATAGGTTTTTAGGTTTAGGTTTAGGTTTAAGTTTAGGTTAAAAAAAAATTTAAAATTTTGGCAAAAAATTTTTGTTCCATGCACTTAAAACAGGAAATTGAACTTTTTGAAAATTTGTAACTTTTTTGTTTTTCATTTCCGGAACAAAATTCCTTCAGATTTTAATTCAGCATACTTCAGTTAGTCTAAAACCTGCATTTCATGTCAATATGAGTGGTTCCACTAAAGGAAAAATTTTCCCTTATTAGTAGCGGAAGCGAAGCGAATGCTACTTATGTTTTCGTCATTTCTGTCCGTCCGTCTGTCTGTCTGTCTGAGCCTCACGATTATCTCAGGAACTACTCAACATATCTCAAAGTGGTTTTCGGTTAAATGGTCCATTATATCCGACCCAGATCAAGTTTATTTTAGTTTGACCGGAAGTGACCCCCTTAGGGGTCAAAGGTCAAGGTTAATGATATTATTCTATGACAACATGAAAAATGAACTCTACAAAAGTTGTTCCTATTGTATAGGGGAACAACATTTGTATAAGACACTTTTCTCTGTGACCCCCAAATGACCCCCAAAATGACCCCTTGACCTCAAAATGACTTTTCAAGGTCAAATCCTACTTTTGCATGAGACGAAAAGTTATGATGGTCCCGATGACCATAGAGCCCCCGTTGACCCGGAAATGAGTTCTTGACCTCAAAATGACCTTTTAAGGTCAAACTCTACTTTTGCATGAAACAAAAAGTTATGATGGTTTGAATAACCCTTGAGCCATTTTCCACCCGTAAATAGCCCTTGACCTCCGAAAATTTGGACTTCTGTTTTCTATTGAATTGATTTTAATTTTTTTTTATAAAAATAATATTAAATACCTAATTTTAAGTTTCCTACTTCCGCGACTGGTTGACCGTTTTACCACGGTTTATTTTGAATAAGATTGCTTCTAACATGCTCGACTTTGCAAGCAATTTTAAGTTTTGAGTTTACTAAATTAACTGATCACTTTCCAATACAACATTCTGAGCTTTTTTTCGCAGTTTTAGGCCATAAAACTCCTTTCTGATCCATCCGATGCTGGACAGAGAGTTTCCCAATGAAACGGCAGCAGACTCAGGCTATAAGTAATGTGACTTGACAGAATCGACAAATTTGTTCAATCTAATGCTTTTTACGTTATTTTGGGTCAGATTGCTACTAACATGCTGGACTTTGCAAGTAATTTTAAATGATCACTCTCCAATACAACATTCTGAGCTTTTTTTTTGCCGTTTTAAGCTATAAAAAAAATTTCTGGTCCATCCGATGCTGGACGGCAAGTTCCCTAATGCAACGGCAGCAGGCCCAGGCTATAAGTAATGTGACTTGACAGAATCGACGAACTTGTTCAATCTAATGCTTTTTACGTTATTTTGGGTCAGACTGCTTCTAGTATGCTGGACTTTGCAAGTAATTTTAAGGTTTGAGTTTACTAAATCAACTGGTCACTCTTCAATACAAAATTCTGAGCTTTTTTCGCCGTTTTAAGCTATAAAACTTATTTCTGGACCATCCGATGCTGGACGGAAAGTTCCTCAACGCAACGGCAGCAGGCTTAGGCATTAAGTAATGTGACTTGACAAAATAGACGAATTTGTTCAATATATTGCTTTTTTTCGTTATTTTGGGTCAGATTGCTTTTAATATGCTGGACTTTGCAAGTAATTTTAAGGTTTGAGTTTACTAAATTAACTGATCAGCCTGATGCTGAACTCATGACCTTTGACGCGTGACTTGAGTTGTTTGATTTCTGGATTTGCCATAGCACTCTTGCCAGTCAATTTGGCCTGAACTTTGGCTTTAGACTCAGACGACGGTAGAGCTGGAACTGGATCAGCGATCGATTGATCCATCGAACTCCCTGATGATTGGTTGGGTGATGCTTCTCCTGTTTCTTTGACTTTTGATCGAGTCTCCATAAACACTGAAAAGACTTAAGAAACTCGCCAAACACAC
>JAQFYP010001897.1:0-14083 GCA_034694865.1 Bilobella braunerae | reverse complement strand
ACTCTGAACTGAACTCTGAACTGAACTCTGAACTGAACTCTGAACTGAACTCTGAACTGAACTCTGAACTGAACTCTGAACTGAACTCTTGAATGAATTGGGAAATTTATAAAAAAAAAATAAGTTCCAAAGGGGGGACCACGTGAAAATTCAAAATTTACATGCTATTTCTTTTAAGGATTTTTGGGGGCTAAATTAAATTTTCAAAATTTTGAAAACGTTTATGGCCATGGAATAAAAAGCAAAATAAGGGGTTAGTTTTTGAACTAGTTGAATTTATATTTTTGGTTTCAAGCCAATAGGACGCGATCACGATGCAGGGACCCCTCGTTAGTAAAATTCTTTTCCTCATTTAACTCTCTAAATTCATTCCACAACAGTATAGCTCTGGATTGAAAACTTGTACAGAAAGATCGACAAGTATTTTTTAAACTTAATTGCAAACTGTTTCTTTTAGAAGTTGGATATGGATGTACACTACTTCTATTTTTTAAATAGTCACTAAAAACTTCAACTTTATTATCATTTATTAGTTTAACAATTTGACAAAGTACTTTAAACTTATAAAGACCTTCTGGCATACGCCTTTTCATTTTTTTAACTTTTTTTTAACTAAGCTGAAGATAAGAATGAACTCCAAGTAGCCTAAAAACAATATTCTGAAAGTATGCTAAACCCCACTTTGACCCCCAAATGGACAAAAAACAATTCCTAACTAGTTAGTTGTCATAAAAAAATTAACAACAATAAAGCTTTGAAAGTTGTCTGTCACCAGATGGGAGTGCAAATCCCGTCAAGTTCCAAGTTTGAGTTTTCTATTTAACTGAGTTATGCATCCAGACTTCCTTAGAAAAATTACCGGAAGTATATTCTTTTGCTAGGACGCGACGGGTTGCTGGACGGGTTCTTTTGCAAGTATTATATACTATTGATATTACTTTGTAGATGTCAGGAAATGCATAATCTACTACACATGTTACATGTTTGTTTTTATAGTATTAATCCTTGATTCTGAAAGATGTGCATGCGTACGTGCTTGTGTAAGAGCACAGGCTTTGGTAAGTAAAATCGCCAAAAGCAAACATATTGGTTGCGTAATTTGCTACAAAAATTGCTGGAAAAAGCTGGAAGCAAAACTTCATGTAAAAACTATTGATTTTCTATTGATGCTGATGACGATAGTGTAAACCCTGTTTTGATTAGACGACAAATTATTTAACAAAACTCAAATTAACTTTAAAAACGTCATGAGCAGCGGTCTCCCTTACTTCCTGGTTACTAAAAAACCTTTTAACCGAAAAATTTGTTGTTGTTTTTTTTTTTTGGAAGTTTGTAGTTTATTTTGTCACGCCCAAGAAGTCGACGACCCGTTGAACGCGACAATTAGGTTATGTAGTTTTAGTCACACATTATTGCAGACTTGTGTCTGCCTAGTCGTAGTTCTTATCTGATTTGTCATTTGTCAGGTTGTTGATCTGTTCGACCTTGTCCTTGTGACCACTGCTATAAGTAGCAGTGGCAGTCAGTTTGTTCTTGGTCAGTCGGGTTTTGTCTTTTGTCTGGCTCAAACTTCTGGCCCATGGCCATGTCGACTTACGCGTTACCCTGCCCTGACCTTTGTTGACCCCTAGGTTTACGTATTGCAAATAAACAATTATTTGAAACGTTTTTCATCGGTTGTCGTTGTCCAGCGTTTATTGCCAAGCAAGTTGGGCGCATCACCCATAGCAAAGTCGACACCACCGAGAGTTCACGGTGGTACTTGGGGTGCCCGTGACAATATAATATTTGTGATTCTGTCAAAATAACGTTCGGAAAAATTCTCAATGCTTCACTTGCTTTCCCCAAGTTTGTTTTTATTTTGATTTATTAAATTGTCTTGAAGGGTCACCTAAAGACACCGAGTATGAGGCTGAAATATTAACTATGTATAGTTTAATGGGGTGTTATAAATTGTTGTTTCTAATAGAAGAATATTAAGCTAAAGTTTAAGCGTTGCTAAGTTCTTTAAAAAATTAACAAAAATACAAAATAAAATAAAAAATGCAAATGAAGGTGTTTCTAGTCCTATTTTTTTCAATGATTATTTGTGTTCAAGTTCTTTTTTAAATACAGTAGAGGGAAACTTAACTAGTAATGAATATAGTTCAAGAGTTTATTCACTCAGTAAGTATACATAATGTATTAATTACTTAAATCATTAGCATCAGTTGCCTTGCTGCAGTGCATAGGAGCCTTGAATTTGAATGGCAAGCAACGGCTAGGCAGTCCGCCGATTTCATTACATATGAAATCATTAGCGTTGTGGAGATGGTAAAATACATAATAATCAAATTAGATCCTTTGAGGAAGGAGACTAGTACATAGATGCAAAATATGAGCGAGAATGAGGCGCCGTACATAATAATTTCCAACACTTTGGCAAAAACACCATTTGCATGTTTGTTGAGTAATTGGTGGCAGACGAGACGTACGAAAGCTCATACAGGCGAGAGGCTCCTACTCGAGCTTCCATTTTACTCCTTAAAAATCAACAACAGTTAACCAGTGAATCCAAACTTTTGTTTTAAATAAATTTTAATTTCAAAAAGAAAAAAAAGGTTATTTTAACAGATCAGTGTACGACCCTCTCTACTTTTGGGGTACTGTTTGACTGGTTTCAATATAATTTTTGACATTTACTTGCTCACATTCGTAATCATATAGCAGTTATATTTGTTATTACGTGTTCAGCGTTACGTTATGCAATGCTATAAGGCAGATTGGGTTTGACACACAATTGATTTCCCAATGTCGTTTGCTTTAAATTGGTAAATTAAATTAATTAATTGTTGCACAAAATAACCTCTACTTAGAAAACATAATTCCTAAAATATTCGAAATAGAATTAACATTACGTTTTTATTATAAATTTTGGAAAAATTATTGTGTTAAAAGTTTGCGTAAAAATCTTCAATAATACAAGATTTGCAAAATTTTCCGTGATCCAAGTGCATGTACAATGGCATGGATTTCTCTTTTACTTACATCATCTTCAGCATCCAGAGGCGTGTTACAGTTACATAAAATAAAGTACTGTTGATAAATAGAAACAACGCAAATATTGCGTACACTATTACAATCCAATGCATATTGAAATGACCAATGTTATATTGAGTATTTTTCGCTTCAAGTTGAAACTACTTAAGAGTGTTTCAACGGTCAAATAAATCAAGTCACTGATATCGTTTTTACTTAAAACCATAAAAGTAATCAAACACGGCACAATCAGGAGCCGAATATATTTAAAGCATAAATTCGTCAGCATAAAAATATTTTCGCAACCATCTCGAACTGATTGCAAAAGAACATTATGAATAGCTTCTGTAATCAAAATTATCTTCCGCTTTCGTTAATGCACAAGTTGTAGCAATTGTGTTGCTTACATTCGAATAATTACCACACCATACGAATCTTATAGAAAAGAAGGTTTTGCTCCTACAGTAAAGTTATTTAGTTAAATTATATATTAAGTTATAGTCCAATTGCTACCCTTAGCGTCTTGAAGAATCTGAAGTTAATAATATGTTTTTTATTCTTCAAAATTGCTTACTCTTGTGTGCTTCTACTGTATATTTCAACATGTATTGCAAAATTTTGACTTCTCTAATTTTCCAAAAAGTTTAAATTGTGTGTGATTTTCTTGTTCAGTTTCAGAGAGAAGCGCCTTTGCACACGAATTTTACATATGATCTTCAAAATTTTGAAATATGGCAAATTGCATTCCAAAGGTAAATTACATAGTGTTACTATTAGGTGGCAAAATTTGCATACGCATTTTGTTAAACGTCAAATGTGTGGTAAAAACATGTTAATGCAACAATTAACAGCATTAGTACTGCCATCGTGCCTACGAGCAGCACCTGAATACTGTAACTATGTGTAAAAACGAGAGGAAGGGGGATCAAACACCAAATGGCAACTATACCAATCATAAAAACTGATGCGTTATTTTTTAAATATATCAAATTGTCGGTTTTAACCACCTCTTAGCCATCTTTACGATAAATAGATTGAAACGGATAAACGTGAAGTCGGCATCCGAGATCAAATGTCATGCACATGTATTTCCAGCTTCTTTTGGAGAGCATTTTGTTTAACAAGAATATGTATGTCTTGCCTTGTTCTCCTTTTGCTATAAGATTAGCTACCAATATCCTAATGTTGACTTTTCATACGCTTGTGATTGATTGGTTGTATTCCTATAAAAAGAAAAACTGTTCAAATATTTACTACCCTACCAAAGTTGAATATATGAAATTTTTCATAAAAGTTGTACTGCATAAATTTACTTTTAAGAGGGTATCACCACTTTCAACGCTCGCCCCCTATCATCGCCGTTGTATAACTAAAAACAATACACCGTAAAAGATGAAATAAGAATGAAATTATGATTTGAATGTTCTAGTTAGGTTCTGGAAAATTTGATCTTATTGTACTCACGCAAGTAAATTTCAGTAAATGAGAAGTAATATACTGAGTTGCAATGGATATTTCAAAAGAGGTCTTCATAAGTAAATGTAAATTGGTATATTTTTCATCAACTGCGTAAAATAAAAAACCTAACGTAATATGTATGCCAAATTAGAAATTGCTATTTTCAAAGATATTTAATTTAAATCACAAAACATGGTTGGGGTGGAGAAGCCTCTAAATTTTAGGAGCAACGCAACCGTTCTCAAAACACGTAACTACCTATAAAAGTTTTTCAAATACTTATATTACAAGAAAAGTATAGTTTTAATTTTAATTTGCTTTTTTTAATATAAAGTATACTGAATATATTGAAATAGTAAGTAAAACTTTGGACAATTATTTTTTATGTGAAATCTGTCATGTTTTGTTGTAGATTTATGTATGTAATTTTTTTTTTACTTCAATATGACAAATGTAGAAACTTTGCTAAAAAATTTTAACAAACCTGTACCTTATACACTTACAAATGGAATTTATTTATTTAAAAAAAATTGTCGGAAAAACGTTTTGTGCTTAAATTATTCATATTTGTAAAGGCTTTGTAAGAACTTTCATGTATACTATTTATGAAAAATTGACTGCTTAAGCCAACTTTACCGCACTGTGTAAATTTCCTACAGTTTTGTTCCCTTTCCTTTGCCAAGAAAAAATATTCGTTTCTTTTTCGTTTCCAGGTTATCACTTTCGTTTCCGTTTCCTCAAGGAAACAAAACAGAAACGTTAATTCATAGCTAGTAATTACTTATTTTTAAGTATGCGTATTAGCTACATTATGAGAATGTCTGTCTGTCTGTCTTTCCATCCGTTTGCGTTATAACTTCCGAACTCGTTGACACTTTGTATGCGGGATAATTTTTTAAGGGTCATTAGAGAGGTCAAGTTTGAAGATTATTCATGGGGGTCTGACCCTTCCTACTTAATATCAGCCTCTCAATTACACCTAAAACCGAACAATTGTTTTTTTAGGGTTCTTGTTTGTACAGTTTGTTTGTACTATTTCAATACGCTACTTACTTTACGTGCGTTTGCAACAGTTTATTCTAATTAAGAATATAGCTTAATTTTAAATCGCTCATATTTTATAAGTTATCCTAAAAAAACCTTAAGCAAATAGAAAAACAAACGTTAGTTGACAATCCGGCAGGGCTGGTGGTCAACATAACAGCGTGGCAGTATGGTTGGAACGGAGCTCGTTAGCATAGATGTTGTCATAAACGGGCACAACAGACTATTCGTAGCATTCCGCTCTTTAAGTTCCTAGTCCATAATGGCGGACACCAACCTTACGTGAGGGACGGCCTTAGTTTTCGTCTGATAAATACTAATGACGTGCTTTGTGTAGCAAGTATGAAACTTTTTTGAATAACAAAATTTATGAAAAGTAATTTTATAAAACTTTTCTCAAAATCACAATTCGAGGTGCTGCTACCGAACCATTTCCACTATACTTTCCATATTTTAAATTTTAATAGTTCAGCTTTCATTTAGATTGATTATGGAGCCATACTTACTAACCAAATTTAAAAACATTTCAAGTTTACGTCGCTTTCAATTGTATCGTTCCGAAAACTTCGAAAACAAGTAAATTGCAGACGAGTTTTAAAAATAAGCCTTCGTATTTTGAAGTTATATTTAATAAAGGTGGTATTTCCAAAAAAAAAATTAATTTTTTTAATAAGAAAGTAACAACTTTTTAAAATAATGGAGGATGTACAAGTGCAAAAACATTTTTTATAATTGTATGGTTTGGCTTTAACCTCTAAGCCTTGGGATTATGGTGATGTCCAACATTTGCAAACTCAAGTGTCTGTAAGTGGAATCACTAACACGAGTTAAGTTAAAAAATTATTATGGAGTTACATTTTGAAATTCATGTTAGAAAACTTGAACAATAACTGAATATTTCGGCTCATGTAAGGCAATTACACGTGGCACTCGAAGGGCTTTCAATGCAACATACAATTTACAAATAGTTAAGTATCAGTATTCATAGTGGCACTATACTACTTTCTCTGACGGTCCAAAATGTCGAAATCAAAACTCGTATCCAAATTAAGAATAAAAGCAAATGCTTGTCAAACATTTGGGGTACTCGAAAATATCCCGATATCTTCATTAGTAATTAAACGCACGAACACTGGATATGCGCCAGTCGATTGGGGCGGAAAAAAATTGGCGATCGTGACATTAGTTGCATTCAACGCTTTTTTAGTATTTGCTTTCAATGCAATTCAGTTTTTGAAAGTATCGATACACAAGGAATGCAAGATGGAAGCTGTTATTGATGCTATGTGGGCAAGCTGCTACTGCTTTATTTTTTTATTTTATGGGAATATAGTTGTTTACAGACAACAATTGGCAAATATTCTTAACATGCTCCGCGTTCTTGATTTGAAGATGACAAGTAAAAAACATATTTTTTTCTATTTTATTGTTCTTATTAATTTTTCTAATTCAGATATTTAGAATTCAATTTATTCATCAATTTGTATACTTTAAATTTATTTTTAGGTAATACTAAAATAATACTTAAGATCTGAATTATTCTTCAATATAATTGCCTGTTTTCATATTACTGTACATTTCCGTATATTGCTGTGCTTCAGTGACGGTTGCAATAAGATCCCTTCCACCCGATCAATTTATGATCGATCGATCCACCGTGCATTCAAAAATGAATTCTTTTAAAAATACGGGAACAATCTTTTCATCCTATATTCGGCCTAGGTGACTCCGGTTCCATGTCAATACCGAGAAAACTAAAACCGAGAAACCTAAGCCGAGAAAAACTAAGCCGAGAAAACCAAAACAGAAAATTCTATCCCGAGAAAACCAAAACCGAGAACGACCAAAATCGAAAATACCGAAACGAAGAAAACCTTAAACTCATATTATGCTTATGGTAGTTCTCCGTTTTCGTTTTCACGGTTTAGGTTTTTTCGGTTTTGACCTACCGGTGACCCCTGACCGTTTCTGCTATTAAGAGGAAGTCCAAAACCGAAAACCCGGTTTTACAGGTTTTTACCTACTAGTTAATACTAGTCTTGAGTAACTATGGTATTGTTTGATATTAATTTGAATGTTTAGTATATTTTTGAATGTATGTGCATCAACATTATAATTATTATTTTAGAAAATACAACTAAAACCAACTCAATTTGGAACACTCAACAACTTTTGTACATTTTCGCTAATAGTCTCTACCCTGTCACTTTTATGGTTGGGTTAATTAACACGCTAAGCCGCGAGTCTCCATTACGTTATATTTCGACATTAAGATTCAAAAACAGCATGTGGAAATTTGTTTTGCTTTGGATTTATGAAAGTGGAACAATACTATTTCCAACCGCTGCATCTTTTTATTATGGAATTGTATTAACAATTTATATCAGCGTCAACAACGGTTGGATTTGTCTGATTACGTAAGATTAAAAATTCAAATCAAATCATTTCCAATTTGACAATTTAGTCTTTTTTATTACCATTGAAGGAAAAATGAGATCTTTCGGAGTTTGAATCTTGATACAAGTAACAGAGTGGCATCTTATCAAACATACCAAAGTCTCAGAATAATGAATAATGCAATCAATAGGACACTAGGAACTACAATTGCACCATTTCTAATTTGTTCACACTTCTGTTCGTGTGTTTTATCAAGTACACTGCTCTTTCGTTTCGTCCGATCATTGGGAGTTGTTGAAGTCGTACTACTGCTTATTTGCGTTGTGATGACATATGTCGTAATAATTGTAATATTTCCAAAAGCAGCCGACATATACCTCAAGTCACTAAATTTTATCAGAATTTATCAACAAGCTAATGGCCGTAAAAGAAATGATATGCGTCATTGCCTACCCATGAAACTATGCGTTGGAAGTTTTACGTATTTCTCAAAAACCACTACTGTGGCAACTATTGGGTTCTTAGCGTTCTTAACTGCTAGATTCGTTGTTGGAATTTGAAGAATTTTGAAATGGCTTAATACAGTACATTTTTTATGCCACGCTACCGGACAGTTTTACACTATGTGTATACTACTTCCTGACATGCAAATGACTTGGATCGAAAGAATTGGTTCGCTTGGACTGTGTATAAAATTAGTAATTGTAAATGTGAGTATATAAAATTAATACAAAATCTTTTTTCGATTAGTTTTCGAAAACCTAATTTAAGGCACTTTTGAATAATGTATTGCTTAGTTAATTACGATAATTAAGTGCTTAGTCGATGAAACAATTTTAAATCGATAATATGTTTTTGGAGGGCAGCATCAAGATTTTAAGTTTAAGAAGTTTATTCTGTTTAGCATAGTGCACTCCAATCTAATTAAATTTTAAATACTAATTGAAAGTTCTTCGTTCCAAAATTTGTTGCAGAGTTATTCCCAAAAAATTATAAATGCCAAAATTAAGCGCATCTTAATGCCACATCGCACTATATTCTCCAGTGTTCTATCCTTATGAAACGTGCTTCGAAAAATTGTATGTCACATTACACTGCATCATAAGAAGAATATTCTAATTAATGAATATTGGAACTTTTTAAAATATGTAAGCGCGTTGTTAGGTCTACGGGATACAAACGACCAAATCTCCAACTCAACGACACAAAAGGGCTACAGTGTTTGAGATCATAGTCGTGCTCGTGCTTTTTGCGTTTTTCTCTTTCGCGGAACTATTAGAAAATGTGTACAGTGTTTTTTTATATAAAAACTGCACACCCAAATACTTTGCCAAGTCAGAATTTGGAAAATCTGTAAACTATGAAGGCATCTTTGAATTCTAAAAGCGCAGACTTTTGAAGCAAACATTCCAAACCGTTCATACCATCAATGTTTCAGTATAATTCAGTTAATTTTATTGTTTTAATTATTTTATTAATTAAAGCTTTTGTTATTTATTAGAGTTTTATTCAAAGTATGTACTGGTTTTGTATACAAAATAAATAAATGCAGTAACACTTATTTACTGGAACTAAACAATTTTGCTTCAGCGGTAGTGATATGCGTTTCGTTTTCAAACTGCAAACCGGAACCTTTGAGAAGGATCTCAACGGGTCGAAAATTGTCAAAAAAAAACTCGAAAGAACTTTTACAGTAGCTTTTAGCTAGGGAGCCTTTAGAGGTGGGACTGGGGCTCGTTTTTGCAATCCCGCCCAGGTAGTTTTCCCCGTTAATAATTTCAGGATTAATTAAAAAAAAAGCGGTTCTTTAAAAATATGAATTCAAATTTACGATCGCGGTTCACCGTGGAACGGTTGTGGGGGGAGTTACAACCCTTCAGGTAACCCTTCCCCGACCCTCCTGAACATTATGACTCACCTAACCCTCATGGGGTGTGTTTAGGATTAGGACGTTCCACTCGCGACACCCCGTGGGAAAATGGGGGTGTGTCGGATTGTTAGGTGGTTCGAGCTAGAGCTTTTAGGGACTGAGGGGGAGGGTTTCCCATGGGGGCACCTCCAGTCTCCTCCCCGGGGAAACCAGTAGTAATTGTTATGGTACCAATGTAACTTTAGGTTTGTAATTGCAGGTGTGCGAGCCATTCGGAACCAATTTTTTTGACATACCCCTACGCAGTGGGGTGGGGGGAAATGTTTGAGGTTGGTAGGGTTTGGTGGTGGCGCTCAAGGACAAATAGTAAAAAAAAAACATTAAAAAAAACGGAAAAGTAAATGGAAAAAAAGCGGGCTGTATGTTTCTTATGCACTGAAAGCTAAATAATTTGCTTGATTTAAATAAATTTGCTACGTTAATTTGTATAGTTATAAAAAAATAGTAGCTTTAGTTAAGGATAGCACCGTGTATGTATTTTAATGGAGGGGGTATTACTGCTCACACAGCTCAGGCCTCCATTGGCAGTAACATCATTGGAGTAACTCCACATAATACACCGCAAATTTCGCACCGAGGCTGGAACAAATTTATTGCTTAAGAAAAAGGTAGGAACTCAGGACTAAGACTTATTGTTAGACAAGCACCTGAATATGTGAGCTCATGTAACATAATTACAGGTTCCACATGGAATGTTTTCAAAGTGACATTACATTTTGTTTCCTCTTGGTTCATAAAACATTTAGGCTACTCGAGTATTCCATAATAAATTCATTACTAACTAAACGTGCAAGCAGAGGTGGGCATTATTTCCGCCAACTTCCAACTTTCCAGTCCCTTCTCCAACTTCTTACTTCTAACTTCCGATCACTTTCCCAACTTCCAACTCCCAACATTCTAAACCATTTCTCCAACTTCCACCTCCCAACATTGCGAGCTCTTCGAAAATACCCAACTTCCAACTTTCCCACCTCATCTCTAACTTCCCTAGTCCGACTTTACAACCTTTTCTCCAACTTCCAACTTTCTGATCTGTTCTCCAACATTATTCTTCTTGACTCAAAATTTACAATCCTTTGTCCCACTTTCCTACTTCCATACCAGGTTCTAATTTGACAAATCCTACTTCCATACTTCCATCCCATATTTGTAATTAAGTCAAAACTATTGGCAAAATTATCGGGCAATTTTATTATCCTCTGACTGTGTATGCTAATCACGGAGTTACGGGCATACAGAGGCAAATTAATTTCGTAAGTGGAAAGCCAACAGTAAATACTTTTTAATGGCTGACCAAAGAATTGAACCCACGTTCTCAGGCTGGCTAGGAGAGAGACAAGCTCTTAACCACTAGCCTAAACTCGGGCGACTCCTAGCTCAGCAATAAATTTGTAAACTCCAATCCTCTCCCCCTCTACTCTCCTTTTATCACGCACGATTCCGTCTTCCAAAACCCGTGGCCACACAAGTACCGTGAAAGTTTATATCCCTCCTTACCCTCACTTTCACGATCAGATTAACGACCTCAAACATGACCTTGAGGAGCTTTTTGAAGAATACCCTGAATACCGATTCATTATTGGGGGAGATTTAAATGCCCGCTACGGGGCCCTCGGAACCCTCCTGCGTACATAAAGTGAGATCTCATCAATTTCGACACATCATCAAAGCACAGATAAATAAATATTTAAAAAAAATTAACCGGCAAATAATTAATTTCAATTACCCTTAAATCTAATTCTCCGAAGTGGTCGCTTAACCCAAGATATCCATCAACTGTGAAACTAAACACTCTCCCTTAGCTCCTTTGACCTCTGTGACCTCTGACCTCTAACCAATAAACGGTGAGCTGAACAAAAATAACGCCCTGGGGCGGAAATAGTCAGCATAGGTCTTTACTACGATAAATGTTCAACAATAAAAGAATGAACGATGTGACATAAAGCTATATGACGGTGATGATGATGACGATGCCCTCCAGCTTCCAGACTGAATGCTGGGTGAAGAGAGACTCCCGATCCTTTCTGCTCTGCTTCTAATCCTCCTCTGCTGCTTCACCTCGTTGTGTAGTGATTGCGCGGTGACGGCTCCCTTACACAACGCATTAGGAAGTCTACGGTTGCTTTAATATTTTGTAACTCTACAGCTATTCCCTTCCTCTAGAGTATCAGTGTTGGCAGGGAGGGATCAACAGGCCAAAGCAAATTTTTAATATATATATGAAAAAATATACATTGATGTCTTAATAACTAAATTAATCTAATGTGTTTCCGTTTAACATTTACCGTTATATTATTTTTCTACCAATAATTTTGCATGACAAATATTTAATAGTATTAGTATGGTGTGCCAATCCTATTAACTGATTATAAAATTTATTGATTTTATAATCATTAGTGCCAGAGATATTTTACGCAGCTGACATTTTTCATACGGATATTTTTCTCACCCTGGTCTCACCCCATGCTTGACAACGTATTTTTTGCGCTGATAGGAGTATTGATATCGGGCTGCTAAATACAGGGGTTTCCAAACTTTTTATGTTTAGTTTGTTTGTTTGTGTGGATGCAAATTTGCTTAAATATTGTACAATGCTTTTGCGAGTATTAATTAGTACTAACTACCAAACTCTTGTCAAGTAAAGTCGATTCTTTATTTGCTGTTGCCAGGAAAATCGTGTTTATCAACTACAATCCCAAAGCAACTAATGATATGAAATACATTCTTTAAAATTACAACACAGCACACGTTTAAATATTTTATATTAAAATTCATGTATATGGGTAAATAAATATGGCAATATGTAAATATGTAAATATGGCAACGTCGGATATACATCAGTTTAGGTAATAACACATCTGCTTTTATAATTTACTGTGCATACTTTTGGCATCAGAAAAATTAATTTAATTAATAACTTAATGTATACATTCTTAAAATATTACTACCGTATGTATTGCAATACTTTCCCTTAGCTTTAAAAATTATATAAACTATTGTTTCAGCAAGTAATCCGAATATCGAAAAACAAATGAAAGAAGACGAAATTATGAACACACCAAGGACCAATCCGCTCCTCACTGACACAGGTTTCACTTGACTTGAACCACTTTTATTCTTCAGTCGAAGAATGTCCCTTCGATTGAAATATGCCCGTGAAGGAAAGCCTTCGTTTAGATTATAATAAATTCCCGAATGTATGAATGACTGGAATGCTTTCTGCAATATTTCACTTCGATCAAATAACGTAGGACCAATCATCCAAAATGTATTAAACGAAGTATACATCTCTTTTCCTACATACAAGGTTTCAGCGACTGTCGGCAGTATTTGTTTAATTTCTAGGAACAGTTCCCTCAGCACTTCACTCAATACTACAGAATCCTTGCATTTTAGAAGCTCGGCGGCGACGTCACGATGCCCGGGGTGCATCCAAGGAGCATAATTTTTGCTATTCATTTCCGTTCGAGCATGCGTGAGACTGCCAAGGAATTCCAAAAAGAGAGCAATTATAACAAAGAAAGCAGAATCATTTACGTGGCTTACTCTAAAAAATATGTGCATAAACATTGCCGTCAGAATAATACAAGGGATACCAACAACCCAAAAATTCAATTTGAAGGGTTGAAGAAAAGTAGCAAGTGTCAAGTACTGATTTGTACCAGCACAAGTCATAAACTCAAGGCCCTCTTTGCTTTGAATATAAAAATTCATGTACATTCTCATTTCAGGCCAAGCTAGAATTGGTCTGCTAGGTCTATTTACTCGGACAATAAGCGAAGCCAGATTGCCCCTTTTTGATTTTTTAGAAGGTTAGACTGTTTTAGACAAATGTTAGACATTTAGTTAGACAAATGTTTTAGACTGATTGAACACAGGAATTATAATGCGAAGTATGTCTTCAATTCTTGTACCTTTAGACTGCTTGGACGATGATCCAGGGCCAGTTGTCAAGCCTGCATAAACGTGTTTATCCAAATCATACATGATTCCCCAAAAAAATGGACAATCATTTAATATGAGTTCCTTTAATTTTGTATCAAGTAAAGTACGTGACGGCATAGTCTTAATTTCATCCCAATTTAATTTCGTCTTCGTGATTACACCGCCACACGGAATCTTAATTTTAGTTACAAGGTAAAAGGACGAATTTAGTAGCATGTATTCATAATGTGGGATAAGATCCATCGGGTGCTTCTGTTTGCCTCCAAAGCCAGCGCCTGAGGTACAGAAATT
>JAQFYP010001896.1:0-14090 GCA_034694865.1 Bilobella braunerae | reverse complement strand
ACAGGTATAAATACCTGGACTCTAACTCTTGTAAATTCACTTTCAATTTGACTCTCTTATTAAAGACTTAAATAAAGCAATTGCCCTATAGAAAACATTACAATTATGTTCAGCTACTTAAAAAGTTTTTGTCTTTCTACTTTAGGTGTTAGTTTAATTTATTACTCAATCCTTACAAAAAAAATAAGACTTTACATTTGTACACGCTTACACACTTTAACTTGTCTTGAAACTTAAATATTTGCTATGCCTAAGCAAAGAAACTTCGCTTTCTGCTTACTCTAAACTTTTGAGATTTCTGCGTATTTTGTTATGTTAAATTTACTTACAGCATGCTAGGTACAGCTAAAATATCTCATGTCAAATATCATGTTTTAATACGTTAGTATCCCCGATCTTTTTAAAATTCAATTCCACTTTGTAGACCACCACAATGACTTATTGATCCCTCAACCAACTTTAAAACATTCAATTGAATCAACCAATTAGTTATTGCATTAGTCAACCAATGCTTATTCAACTATCCTACTCCTAGTTAAACACCGACCTATGAAAACATTGATTGTTCAAGATGACAGGCTCCTTCTCGGGCAAGCGGCGTGTTTCGACTGACTCTTACTTAAATGCCTTGCCTATTCACAAAAAAGGACACTAAATTTCTTTCCCGCTTTATTTAAAAAACAAACTCAAACTGAAGCACTTTAACTTAAAATTTCAACCTTAGTTTTACCTAATTTTACTTATTTTAAACCTTAGATGTTTTTCAAAACTACACCCACTTCTTCAAACAGTGAGTTGTAGTGCTAGAAAAAAAACGTGCAGAGATGCAAAACAGACTTATTAGAAATCGCAAGACAAACACCCACAATTCTGTTGTACAGAGTTTTCCCTTAGCGTTAACAATTAAAACTAAGTCTACATTTACTTGCCCAATTTTTTTTGAAAACCAAAACCTAAACCAAAACTTTCAAAGTAGAGTCAACCTAAAAAGTTTGGAAAGCAACAAATTCAGACATTCTAACGTTATTTTTTTTTTGTAGAAAACTATGGCAATAATAGTTCCAGAAGAAATATGAATGTTAGCTTTTAGTTTTAAGTCTTCGCTTATTAAAAGCAAGAATAAATGCGTGAATGCGTAAACAGTTTGTCACAATTCTTGAACACCTCTGCTTAACTCACTTTACTAATGGTTAATAACAAACGATTCCACAAAATACTGCGCAGAAAACAGTTAACTAGTTCAAAAAGAGTTCCATGATCATTTTTTTAATGAGGTTCTAAACCAACTTCTGAACACTTTTGTTACTACAAGTCATCCTACATGAGCGTAAATGGAGGCATCGAGGGGTAAAGAAATGTTCAACAACTTTCACTAATTCGAAATTATGCATTTATTTTTAAAACGTTTAGAAGAAAACATGATTTTGACAAAGCTGCAGCATTGGAGCAACTGCAATTGGTCATTCGCAGAGCAGCATGAGTTGGAGTGGGTTAACCTGGCCAACGTCATTCACTTTGACACTTTCTCCCTTAATTTTCGGTTCAATACCATTTTTTATGTCAGCAATTTGACTGTCATTCAAACGGTCGTAAACTTGTATTTGGATTCCCTTGAAGACTTTGCACTTCTCAACGTCGATTACTTCATTTGCAAGGTACGTTTTCAACTGATCCCCAATCACATCCTCCATTGTCACACAAAGCTCACTGTTGAAGCTAAGGTATCATTTTTGAAAAAATGTAAATATGTTACTCATAATATATTTAAAGGATTTCCAAAGAAAGTATAAAAAATTTAAAGTTTCATATTTTGACGATTTCCAAGTTTGTATTTTTGTTTAAATAATTAAACGAATTCTTAACTATTTTTACTATTATTAGTTAACTATTTCTTTAGAATACTCTTTTCCATACAAAGGTTCCAGAAAAGTGAATGTAAAACCTTCATCTTAAAACTTAATTTTCAGATTTCAATAGATCTGTTCTCTGGTTTTAAAAATTTTGCTTTAAAGTTGTATCATAAATTTTTTTTTATAAAATTTTAAAGTTTGTTCAAACAAATTTAAAGAAAGTGAAAATGTTTTTTTTTCGTTTGCTCAAACATTCAAAATCATACAAGTCTCAAATTGCTATGGGCATTTGGACAATAAAAAATGTTTTCCTTACCCATTGTAGCTCTGCTGTAGTCCACTGCATATTACTCGCACATCATTCAGATCGAAGACAAGTGTAACCTGCAGGTTTAGCAACATTGTTTAACCCTTAATTGTCATTTTAGATGTATAAATTGCCAGTGTGATTTACCTCTCTCTTTAGTACAACATTAAAAGTGACATAAGCAGCGTCCCATCTTGTATCGAAGATGTTCACATTCTTCGTTTGCGACCATTGGAAGTCGAAGGGCGTTGGTTGATCAGCTATGGCCACAAATGGGTGGTAAATGTCCTGCCCAAAGCGATAGAGGCAATCTCCAAACGGCTTAATTTCCCTTGTTTGCTTCAGTTTTATGCTAAGAAAAATGAAAAAAAAATGTCAGTTTACAAGAACGACTGTGATTTCAAATCAGTTTAAGTGGCATAGATTGTGTGCCCACATATGCTGCAGCTTCGAGTCCATGACGTTAGTCTTCAGGTCCGTTTTTCTGGACAAGCTCTGTACTACTTCATTACAATGGTAGACTTCTTTGTATTCGGTGTACTTGAAATGAATTTTAAAGAAGTTTTGTGTCACCTAAGAAGTTTAAAAAAGTTTAAAAATTGTTTGAGAATTTGAATTCGGAGATTTTAGTATATGCTGTATTTTCAAAGTGATGGGAGAGACGTAAGTAATACGGAAACTTGAACCCGCAAAGTAGTCGTAGTGGTGATAGGATCAAAACTCCTTGCAATGGCAAGGGTTTTGTAAACTAGTAGTATTTGCTTTATGAAAAAAAAATGGCTGGAAAATTATTATCTAGAGCAATGAAAACTTCCGCAGCATTTTTTAAATTAAAAAAAAATGCAAACTTTTCGTCGGTTTTTGGCTCCCCTATTTATGTTGGGCTTGTCTGGCTATTTTGTTTATATTTGCAAAGTTGCAGTGTCTTACTTGTGGTATGTAGGCTTCGATATTTAGATAACTTCCGTCATTTGTAACGTTATTTGTAGGTATTAGGTCCTTCCAGTCTTTTAGGAATTCTTTAATCAACGGACGCTCTTTTTCGTCAATGTCTTTCAAGTCATTGTCGTTTTCCATGACATCGCCAGTATTCTTAAAACTAAGCTGGTACTTGAAACCGGTTTGTAAGCCTGTTTCAGAGTCAAATATCATGGCATCGGACAAGAGAAACTGCAGGATTCCCAGTGTTTCGTTGTTTTCAGTAACTCCATTTTCGTTTAGAACACGTGTAGATACCGTTGAGCGGAACCATTTATTAGAAATCGTGAATCTAAAAAAAACATGTTCTTATTCCAAAGTTACAAATTTTCTTCATGTACAGGTGCATTTTACAAGTTTTAATTAGGATGTGCCTGGATTTTTAAAATATGAAATATACTAGTTCAAAAAAAAAGCTCTAATCAAAAGGAACTACAACCAAAGTTTTTAGATCTGCAGTATTTGCAAAAGTATAATAAATATATATATATATATATATATAGAAAATAAAAAACCACACATTTTGCGCTACTAAGGGCTAATGACTTGTCTGGCTCGTCGTAATCTAAAAAATTTAAGTCCACATAGCGGCCCATTATGAACGTTAGCATCCGCAGAGCACCTAATTATACACATCATTATACACAAACTGATCTGGACTTGTCTTAAAGCAATTAAACTGATGTATGAGTTCTATAGCAAAATTCATTTGTATTTATTAAAAACTCATATTAAAGTTTAAGTTAAGTTCTCCATTAAACCCATTAAGAACTATAAAGAAAATAGTCCCATTGTAAATATTAGCGTCTATTATACATATGGCTGAACAACATACTTCACCATATCGTTTTCATCTGGATCGCTTTGGGAGTACACAGGAAATACTGTGACTGATTCCTGTGTCCAAACTCTAAGGAACATCTAAAGTACGTTAAATTATTAGAGATCTTAAATAGTTCCAATTAATAACAATATTTAGTAGTTGTTTTCAATAAATTAGGTGTAAAAAAATATAATGTTAATAATTAGTCAACTTACAGTTGCTTGTGTTTCTGCAAGAAAGGCAACTACGCACAGGGCGAGAGCTGATTTGCAAAGAAACTCCATATTGAAATGAGTTTGAAGGTTTGGATGCAGCTGAAGTATTGGTTAATTGAGAAAGTAGATGAAGCTTGTTTTATAGTGAAATTTTTTGATCGTCACCGTGACGCAGCCTACAAAAATAATGTTACGGAGTCTTGTTTTTGAAGATTTCATTTCAGGTATGTATGCTACATGTAATTTTCAATTCTTGGATAAAATACGGATAGCTGTACATGTTATTAGAGGACAGTGAATTAAAGACAAAATTTCGAGTAATTTTTTTGCTCTTAAATCTTGGAATAAGCGATAGTGTCAAGAAAATGTAAACACAAAAAAGCGATGTTTAAAATTAATAAATTTTATTAATAAATTATTAAAGCAACGGATGGTTAACATGTAAGGAAGCGGGTAGGGATATAATAGGAAGGACTCATTGGGTTGCATGTATGCAAATTAAGGTAGAATTCTAAATCCTCATTAGGCTACAAGAAAAAATTTCATTTACGTTTACTCTGTGCAGGCTAATGTTGAAAGTACATGACATACGCAAGGTGAGAGGCTGGACAAATCCATAACGGGAAAACTCCGAGACATTTTTTTTGTTTAATTTTTGAAACTAACGTTCTAAAATACCGCTAATTTATTATTTATTTATGTGCATGCCTGCCAATAGATTGGTTCCAGTGCAGAAGCAACTGGTGGTAATCTTCCAATGTAAAAGATTGATACGCTTTGAAATTTATGTAGTATATACTTAGGTATGAAATACGCACGTTCATGAGACAATCTTAATTATTAACTTAACTTATAGATGATGGAAAATTTTCATTTGTTCACAGTAAAGCTTGTTTCAAATCACATTTATTCTATTAATCAAAAGAAAAATAATGACTAGCCCCGCTGCCACAAATATGCTTATCTCCCACGCTTTGTTGACCATTTTGAACTAATGGATATTAGTTAAGTTTTGAATAAACTTGGAAACAGTAGAACTAGCATAAAGCTAAGAAAAAAAAGCTTGAAGAACATTGGTGTAAGTATTCCCTATTCGCATGATTCGTGTTATCGTATTAATACGTGGTGAGAACAGAGCGACAATAAAATTGAGGGTGTGTAATTATTATATTATTATTTTAATATTATAATATTATTAATTATTAATTATGCTTTGCAACTAAAAATTGTTTTTCTACTTCGTAAACTCATTAGTAAGGGTAGTGGGGCGAGGGGAATTGAACGTGGAGAGAAATTGTAGCATCACCTAACATGTTTTCAATAAAGTTAATCAGTAAAATGCATAGGATTTTACAAAAAAAAAGAGCTTGTAGAACAACAACTTTTATGCAAGCATTCTCCGTCCTCGATGGGATTGTTTGTTTGCCACGAAGCCTGCTTTCGTGGATCATTTTTTTGGTTTGTAACTAAACACTGTTTTGTTCTGCGGCAACTTAAGGGTTTGGTTCATGAGGCGAAGGAATTCGATATAGTTAAGTGAAATACAGTAAAAGACAGAGTTGTAGATATAAAAAATAAGTAGATTTAGGTCTAGGTTTCCTTTGTGTTTAGGTTTGGTTTAGATGGTTCAAACAATGTATTAAAAAAGGAAGCGGAGTTACTGCCATACTTGATCAGCCAATCAGAATAGAGATCTTTGTTTTAGTATGAATGCAATTGTTTTAGGGATAAAGTTATTGCCTTATTTAATCCAATTAGATTAGTTTACTCTGTTCCTTGTGCGGTTTTATTTCCATGTTCTATGATTCGCAGCCTAATCACAAAGAAACGGGCATGCACTAGGCAAGAGGCTAGCAATTCCTAAATGGGAAAACCAATTCCCAAGACGTCAATTCTGGTTTCTCGGGGATTTGATCCCGCGTCCTCAGGCTGAATATATGAGAGGGACAGATTTTCTTACCACTACATAACTCGGCCGACCAAATTTTTAAATTGTAGCGTCTTCTAAATGCAGGAAAGTTGAATTTATTTAAAGTAGAATGTATCAAGATATATGTCCAGAATCTTGTGGCTGCCTCAAGCAACCCCTAAATTAATTCAATTTTTCAAAAATCCTGAATTTGTTCATGTTTGCAAATGTCAAACTTGAACTTTACTTCAGTTCTCTTCAATCACTACCACTAGCTTGTTCAGTTGACATTGTGTTAACCTCTATTTTTTTTCTATAATTTTTGGCAATCAGTTGACCCAGTTGGCAAAATGGTTAGACTACTGGTGGCAAGTTTGTTTTATCCAATGGCAACAATGGTGGTTCAAAATTTGTTTGTATCATTTACACTACTTAAATTTATTTGGGAAGGCTTTTCAGATAAAATCAAATTCCATCATTATATTTGAAGTTCTCGTCTAGACAACCTGAGAACAGGGGTTCGAATCCCATGTTAGCCTAAAAAGTATTCGTTATTGGCCTTGTTTTTAAAGAATTGCCTTAATTGCATCACAATTTCCCAATAGGTTTCCCGGTAGTCTTATGAGAATTCAGAAAACGACTTTCATTTGCTCACATGTATGCCAATAAGTCCTTCCTTCTATACCCTACACACTCCTAAACATGTTTATCAGGCGCTCTCCTAACCACTTACCCTTTTGCTAAAAGTAAGATTTTTGACTTTGTGTATCAAAAATATTCTAGAATGAATGATTATTGAAAACTATTTCAATTCGAAAGATACTTATAAGACGGCCTCAATGATATTATTGTATTCGTGGGGTTCACTTTTTATTTGCAAAACGGGGACTATTATAGCTTAAGACCAAATGCATAAAATTCATTTGTGCTATCGGTCAATGAGGCGTTTCATGGAATTTTAATATTTCCCAAGTTTCTAATCTTAGTATGTTTAACTTATGGATAATGAATAACTTTCATTTGTTTTCAGTAAAGCTTGTTAAAAATGAGTTTCATTTTACAAATTGAACAAAGAAGAATTGCTGGTCACACTGCCACAAGTAATTACATTTTGCCAAGGTGAGCATCGTTAACCAATCCGTCCTATCGGTTTCTGTGTTTAGATTTGGATAATTAAGAAAATATTAAAATAAGTAAAAAAAAAACAAGCTTAGAAAACATAGTTTAAGCTTCCCCAATACACAAGGCTCCTGCTTTAATGTTGGTACAATGGTTCAAAACATGCCACAAAAGAATTGTGGGTGTTTGTTCTAGAGTGTTTAATTATTGTGTTTTGCATAAACGGTGCTTTTTTTACTCTGGCTTTTCATTAGTATGGGTAGTGGGGCGAGGGAACTTGAAGGTGGAAAGAAATCGGAGCAATACCTAACATGTTTTCATTAAGTGAAACACAAGCAAAATACAATGAATTTCACGAAAAAAAAAGCTTGTACAAAACAAGTTTACGCAAGCATTTTACCTCTTTGATAGAATTGTTTACTTACCATGTAGTATTTACGTGGATCATTTTGTTGGTTTTGCAACTTACGATTGTTTGGGCTAGTTGTCCGGTGGTTAAGGCATCGATGCTTCTTCAGAGGCAACTTGAGATCGAGATCCAGTCTCCCCTTGGAGAAAAAAGTAGTACTCTGTATCATGCCAAAAAAAATGCCAAAGGACAATAAGCGCCCACTCTCTAGAACTAGCAGAAAAAATGAAGCACTCCCAGTAGAGTATTCTATCGATTTTATTGTAGCTTGTCTTGAACTTCTGCTTGAGCGGATTGATAGCGTGACCCGAAGCCAAAATTATTGGCCCACATTTGTTACAGAATTCATAAAATAATTTTCTAGAATTTTATTTTAATTTTTTTTTGCAACATTGGAATATTTTTTCATCAGATCTGTGCATTGTTTTTGGTCTTCTACAGCAAACTTTTAATCAAACTAAAGTTTTCGATGTGTACCTCGAAGTGTCAAGTTGAGTCGTGTTTTCAATGTGTACATCGGATTTTGGGATTAAAATCAAGAAATATAATTCCATGAAAATTTTTGATGTACAAATAAACACAAACCAAATTTTGATTTTCACATCTTAAAATAATGTTGGTTTTGAGTCAGGACCTTTAAGCTATCAGGGTCAAATATGCCAACACTTGCTACCGTTGAAGAAGTTCCCATTTTAGTATTTTACCAGTATTTAATATTTACTGGTTTTAACTTTTGTATAAGGGTTAACCTTTGTTGATAGTAAAACTTAATTTTATGACTCAAAAAGAAAAAAAATTGCTAACCACACAGCTACAGTGTTGTCAAGGTGAGCATTGGTCACCATGTCGCCTTAACACATTTCGATTAAAAAGTTAAAAAAAAACAAGTTTGGGAAATAATGGTGTAAACATTCCCAATCCACATATTACCCCTGTTTTAATGTTGATAAGTTGGGACAACTACGTGACAAAAATTAAGGGTGTTTGCTGTAATTTGTTTAATATGTTTTCTTCTTATAAGTATGTTTGTTTATTCTCGAGTGTTCAATAACTATGTTTTGCAACTTAACACTGTTTTCTAGTTTGGCTACTCATCAGTATGAGTAGTGGGGCGAGAGGATTTTAAGGTGGAAAGAAATTAGAGCAGTACCTAACATGTTTTCATTACGTGAAACACGGTAAAATACATTAAGGTTTTATAAAGAAAAAAAAACTTGTAAAACAACAATTTTATGCAACCGTCCTCGATTGAATTTTTTGTTTGCCACGTAGCTTGTTTACGTGGAACATTTTAGGTAAATTTTGCAATTAACCACTGTTTTTCTGCTACAGCAACTCAATAGGTTTGGTAGCGGGGCAACGGGAATAGACATGTCGAAATTGAGTAAATTGCATGCAATTTTACAAAAAAAAAAGTTCTTGTAGAAAACAAACTTAATAAAGCATTTTTCGTTCTAAATAGAGTTGCTGTCTGTCTGTCTCACCGTAATGCAGATCATTCGTATTTTTGCTAAGGTTTCCAATTGATGTGTTTTTTTGTCTTTAAGAAAACATAGATAAAACTTTGCAAAAAAAATACTTTTAATACATTATACTAATATCAAACACTGTAAGTGTTGTATTAGTAGACCCGTTTGACAAAGTTGTTAATCTTGCTAAAGCATCTGCAACATTGAAATGTACGGGTGAATGCTATCTTGAGAAAATGTACGAATCTTCTACATTATGTTTTAGTTTGAGTGAATACGTAATGATTAATAAGATAAACCCCTACGGTCTTTGCTATGTGAAACCATATCTTCTTAAGGTAATGTTTAAACTACATCTTGTGGTAGTCCGATAATTTATCTTATGCTATTTTTGCTATAAAATGTATTTTTCTTGCAAGCTAATTAATTTCAAACCTACCTAAATTAAAGTAAATTCAACAAAAATTTTGGAGAGTAATTTTATTTGAAACTTGGTGCGTTTTTTGGAAAATGCCTCAACACTCTGAAACCTAAAAAATTGAAATGCTCTTGTACTTAAGCTACGTAGTAGAGTAAGGGGGAGTGCGGGAAACTCTTGCATAGATTTGTTGCTGGGCACTTTTTTATTTCGTATTTAAATTTTCGTTTAAATTCACCAAAAGCAGGTACAGTTCATTTACTAAATGTTTTAACACGCCTAATAATGCGTTGTAGTAAAAGAATGCCGAGATGCAAAACACATTTATTTAACGAACTAAAACCATTCTATTGTGCATAGTTGCCCTTCTGTAACATAGAACTGTTTCTCAATTTGAAGGTGTTTTATCTATTAAGCTAGAAATTTTTTATTGGGAATCTCCACCATGAAAAAAAAAGTACAAAACACATCTACATAAACGTTCCTGAGGTGCACGTAATGATGATTAGGATAGATGATGTAGTACATTACTAAAGGCTCCTCCTGCAATTGTTAAATTTCCGAAAATGATTTGCAGTGAAACAGATATAGTGTAGTAAGCATGAGCTATAGACTGAGTAGTAATTATAAACAACAAGTGCTTGCATAGATGGGCAATTATTTTCTAGCCGTCTTGTTGAAAACATTGCCAAAACTGTGAAAGAAATTGGCAAAATTAATTATCCCTACCATTCCTTCTTGCGGTAAATGGTTCGATTTGCCGCGTCTTTCTTTGCGTGACGCTTCAGACCAAACACTAAAATTGCAAATTAAAGCTTATAATCGGGTACGGGAACCCATCTAATAGAACTCTTAAATGAATTGTCAAATTTATAAAAAGTTCCACGTGGAACCTTAAAATTTACATGCTAAATCCCATAAGAATTTTTGTGGACTGAACAAAAAAATTGAAATCGTATTTTCCAAATTTTGAAAAGGATGTGGCCATGAAATAAAAAGTGAGATAAAGGGTTAGTTTTAGAACTAGATGAATCCATGTTTTGGATTTGGAGCCAGTAGGACTCGATCACGACGCGAGGACCTTTTGTGAGTGAATAAATGTCGGTAAAATCTATTTGACACAAATTATTAATAAACAAGTTTTTTCGCTCTCCTCCCTTTTCGCCTTTCCCCCAAACCTCAGCTTCCGAACTACACATCGGCACTATGGAGTAAAAATATTAACAAATGCTTACAAATTAACAAAGAATTTTTTTTTGAAAAATCGCGTAATATATGGCTGCTACCTTCCGTAAGATATGGCCGCTCGCTATAGCCGCTGCTTGCACAAGCCCAAAATTAGCTTCAAAATTAAAAAAACATGCAACTATGCATTACTATTACTGGCTGCTTGACATTTTGCTTAATTTTTTTTAAGCGAAGTAATATAAAATCATAAGCTATACAAATATTTTCCACAAATCACTTAAAATTGGCGTTAGTTCTTGGAAATTAATAGAAGAATCTCGTCGCAAAACAAAAACTAAAGCCATATCATATTTGAATTTCAATTTTGGAAAACGTGGTTACTTGAACAAAATATATGATACTTGTGGTTTTTAGTTCTTTACCAGTTCCAAGTTATTATTCCATTTCATTTTGCAACATAATGTTAAAAATGTATTGTTTAAGTTTTGGAATATGTTTCTACTGAGTAATGTTTTTCGAGATAAAGTACATATTGCTTGCTCCGCAATAACGAAATATGGCATAAAACTAATAAAAAAAATTTATCAGTTGCATGAAGTAGATGCGTAAAGCCGATATGCGGCAAAGTTTAGGCTACAGTTGTATCATATCGTAAGTTTCTTCTTGGATTTAGTTTCTTTTCTAGAAAAACAAGCAGACTGTAAGATTCTATTAAGATTAGATTAGAAAGAAGCATACATATATAATGAAATTATCTATTGAGTTCTGCTTGAAAGTTTATTGTGAGTTTTCGTTAAAAAATATAGAAATAAAATTTTGAAGACCCAGCAATAATACGAGTACTCGAATGAATGAGATATTGGTTTTCATCATGTCGCTTCACAAAATTTTCGCATTGATTGCAACTAGCATTCTAGCTGCGGACTTAGTCTTGATTGATTTGGATCCATTGCTGGTGCATCTTGAGGGTTGCTATAATAAAATATTTGTAAATAAGTACAAGCCCGATTTCTACAGCAACCAAATTCCATCGTCAATTTCATATAAGTTTGTTGAAGAACTGGAGACGCGTTCCTGCCTAAAGCACTGGAATCGAACTGGAACACAAAAATCTTCTAATATTGGGATTTGTAAGGGTGTGCAGAAAAACTTTAATATGAAAGGTTTGACGTGCGTTTCTGTCACAATGGTGTTTTCATCATCTACTCAAGATCTCATCAAGTCTAATGTATACCTTGTTTGGCATTGGACTAACCTTTTCTGGACAGATTTTGCCCTCGAATTTCGTCCCTATAATAACGCTACAGTATCTCATGCAAAGCCAAGCCCTTTCTATGTACATCCATCACAGATGTACATTCAATCAATTGTGGATCCCGCAATAAAGGAGTGGGGTAATCGAGTTTACTTTAAAATCCCACGTCAGTTTACTAATCCGAAGCCGGTAGTAAAGATTTACAATGTCAAAACCGCACTTTACAAATCATAAAATGTAGCACATATACGCCCGCGACTCAAAGTCCGAGAGGTTAGGACCCTTGTCCTAGCTTGGGTAGGTTCTAAGATCGAATCTCGGCAGCCGCACAAAAAAGTGAGTGGTGTGGTAGTGGTGAGTGGAAGCCTCGACAGTTGCGGTCGTGGAGGGTGTGCTTGAGCCGGTATGCAAAATACAGGCTTCGGCCTCTGCCTAAGCAAACGCCCCTCGGTGGTCAACCCCACGTTCTCTGTACAGCAGAAAGCGGTTGGGGTGTAGCAACCTGGTCGATTGAAAATTTTGAAAGTCCCGAGTGAAGAAAATGGGAAAGGGGACCCTTTGGTTCAAAATTTTTATTTTGCTCTAAACGTTCTGAAACGTTGAGAAACGTAAAGATTCGTCAAAATCTGCAAAAAAATTTTATCGAATTTTTGTTTTGTTTTGGCCAACTTAATCTTGGGGTGATACCGAGACTAGCGTCGACGTGTATCTACGTTAGTTTACGACCAAGAACCTAATAGGCACAGTGTCTCCAAATTTTGCAGACATGACGTTGGGGACAATGTAAAGGCAACGTTCAAAAATGGGGTGGGGTCCCCAACCCCATTGTTAAACGCTGTGCCTCTTTTGGAATCGCTCGTGAACACAATGAACAGTTTTGTATTAAAATGTACCAAAACGCACTAAAATGTACAAACAATTAACAACATGGTTGCCTTGGTGATATAAATTCTTTTATTTTCTTATTGCTAAACTAGAATTTGTAAAAACGCATTCAGGTAAGCTTAAACAGCGTAAACTTAAGGCTTGTGTAACTGGCCGGTGCTTGCAAACGGACATGGCAGTGACCGGTGGAATTGATCAGCATGTTAAAAGTTGTTTTAATTGTTTATTTGCTATTTCCCCAAACTGTTCATACTGTTTACAACTTTGGAAAACTGTTGATTCTGTCAACAATTTTTGTAAACTGTAAGTTCTGTTAATTTTTTTTTCAAAACTACTATTTTTTGTTTAAAAATTGTTCAAAACTATTCATTCTGTCATAAAACTATTGTGAATACAGTTTATTTGAAACGTATTACGTATATACAATGCATACGCCTCACGTGTTACCAAGGTAATATTTCTTGGTTAAAAAACTCAAAATCTTCAGGAATACCTTTCAATTATAAAGCTACGTTTAAATGGTAATTAATTTTATGTACAAGAAATCTTTCCTGGCTCGTGCTTCATGAAGGCTGCACGCTGTAAGTTACCGCAATGCAGGAGTTGGATTTCGATCTCAGGTTGCCGATGAAGCAGCATTGAGAGCCACCAGATATTTATTCTCATTAAGTTTTCTACAAATTCCTAATTCCTGGTCGCTAATTTGCCAAAATATTTGTAATTTTTTGTCAGATCCATACCCACAGTTTTCAGTGACTATGAATAAGCAGTTTTCGTCACTCGGCAAAATTCCAGTCCTTGTCTACTATGCATCGATCGAAACTGTCAATCAGTTCCAAGAAACCTTAATTTTACAAAAAGTTGAGCTTCACATAGGTTGTCATGATCTTGGCCTGGTTAGGCCAATCCGTCTTAAATCAAAAAGTAATATAAAAAATACAGTGTTAATATTAAATATTATAAATATTGTTTACAAGTCACTTTTTGTTTAGGATTTACAAGGTTGACTTTGCAAAAAACACAGTTTGAATCAGAGTGATGATGGAGCTCCGGACTTTTGTTGCGGAGTCCTCCCCACCCCCAGTTTACACTTTACCCCCCATCACCAATTTCCGCGTTACCCCCCACCACCTAATAAATAAAACCCAATTTCACCACAAATTAAATTCTAAAATAAAAAATGCTCTTTTCTAAAATTTCAAAATTTTGGAAAAAACGATATTTTGTCTTTCTCTCGAACTCAAACCGATATATTGAAACTTTTT
>JAQFYP010001895.1:0-14093 GCA_034694865.1 Bilobella braunerae | reverse complement strand
ACAGACAGACAGACAGACGGACGGACAGAAATGACGAAAACATAAGTAGCTTTCGCTTCGCTTCCGCTACTAATAAATCAAAACTTTCCAACACGTGCTCACTGTTGGCGGAGAGGAAAGTACTTGGACATTATATTTCATTTTAGTTGTGATTTTTTTTCTAAATCTAAAAGTTCATTTAAGTAGTTTGCTTCTAGTTAGATAATTCTACTTATGCTCATCGTTGTAACCGTTGTAACATCTCAAAAGTGATTTCTAAAACAAAATTCAAAATTTTTGGGTAGAGGAAATGAAGAGGTCATGTGCTCCGTATAAGGAGGCCAGCGCCGTTTCTCATTTACGGGAAATACATTAGGAAATTAAGGTGAGCATTTTGAACTTATTTTTTAAATTTCCCGCCAATTTGTAGTCATGTCATAAAATTAGAAAAAAAAAACAAAGTAAATACGTAAATAAAAAACAAAGTGTTTTGGTCAACGCAAAGTGGGACCAATTCCTGTGAAAATTGGCAACAATCAGAAATCTGACTTTAATATTTTTGTAATTCTTCAAAAGCACATATAGGTTGACCATTTAGTTAGGTTAAATTTTATTTTTGAGCTAATTTACTTGAAAGGGAATAAAATTACGATGCATCAAAATCTGCCCACCTCTAAATCGTTTATGGAAGTTACTATCATTTAACGTTATGAACCAACTCAAAAAAAAAGTCTAGCCAGATCCTGCAATGATACCAGATTTAAGTGAACTTACTAGCTTTAATCTTGATTATGATGCAAAATCCAGCTGCGGTATATGGAGGGCAGCCAGTCCAAATTGAGTTTATAAATTTAGTGATGATATTCTACGGAATTGTGATCTGAAATTTGGAGGCCAATATTTTATTTGTAAGTTATACTACAAAAGAATTTTCCCGTTAAATCAATATAAACAACGCAAGACTTCTTAAATGTACAAATAAGAATAAATATAATTATAAATAAACCAACAATATACAAATAGTTGAGGTATAGTTTAATATAAATTATTGTGTACAAACCAGATATATATTGATTATGAGAGTGTAAAGTGTATTTTATTGTACAAACAGAACAAAGATTTTTGTTGGAAAACTGGGTTTCAGGTATTTATTAGTAGTATTGTCATATACAAAACAATTAAACCAATTAAATTTTAGTTTTGGCAGTAAAGTATAAATATAAAGTTTTTTGAAGTTCAAAAAGGTTCAAAAAAGTAAAAATGTAAAAAAAAAAAAAAAAAGTTCATATTGTCACAATTTAATTAACTAATTTTACTAAGTTAACCTAATACGTTTAACCACCATTAGGTTGTATCATTAATGATATTTAACTTTAAGCACATTCATATGCAAAAGTTTTTTTTCATCGCTCTACATTATTGACGATTAAATTATGCATGATGTTTCAGGTTGAAACAAATGTGCATTATTTGCTTAGAGCAGTGTCGTTACTGTACTTCTAATTTTTAGTTATCATTTACCAGGTTTTTAAACATACAAGAAATTTTCAATGTCTCTATATTTGCTTAGAGTATGGTTAGCATAACGAAGCAACTCATGATAAGAAGTCATGCCAAAACTTGATTCTTGAGAAGCGCTGACTCATTTACTCCAGACAAGACGTGAGTACAGCCAAAAAACAAATACTCATTTTTTGCTCCGTGTCTCATAGTGTTCAGTCTGATTGCATGGTGTGGATTTGTATATTAGTTATAATGTAGGCTTGGTTGTGGCAGGTTATTCAGCAGAAAAGCAAAAACTGAAATAAAATGTTGTCAAGTTCATGGTCCGTTGGTTCGTTTACGCTGTCTATTGCTATAATTTCTATTTCATGCGTATTTGGATTGCCGCTGTTTCCTGACAAAAGGGCTTCAAATGATTCGTGGTGTATTATAGGGTAAGTTTGTTATGTCAAATCCTAGTTATATTTACTTAAAACCAGGTGGGCATTTGGGTGAAATATGAGCACGGCCCCATGGATAAGCTTATACAATATTATTGTTCAAATCTATAATTTAAAAAATTGTGATATTTTTAATCATGCATTTTGCTTGTTTTTGTGGAAACCGATCATATGCGCATATTCACTTCTAAATGTTCAAAATCTCAAAACTTTGCATTTTAAAAATTAATTATTGCTAACAAAAGGTCGTGGTGTATATTGTTGTATTTAATACAACAATTTAAGTCTATTTTTAATATAAGTCTCGTATCGCATTATATGGTTCAATTGAAGCAATTTCTACCTGAAATGACTTCTAACTCTAATTTTTTTTATTTTCAGATTATTTTTGTACATAGTCAGCTCAGGCTTCCTTGCATATGAGTTGTACATTTCTCGCAAATTCTTATTTTTAAAGGTCTTTTTACGCCGATTGTGTAATCGCGGTTACCAAATTATGGGCTTGAATGTTGGTATTCATTTTGAGCACAACTATCTGGCCTACTGTGAGTAAACATAATTGAATGATATTAATTTATATTTTAAAAGAAAAATTTAGATGATTCTATTTTCAGTTTTTTTCGTGGGATATCTTTTAACGAGCGTTTGGAGACTTTTGAACGAGATTCATTATGCAATTTCGGTGCATCATTGCTTCTCTTTTCTTGGAATTCTAAGCCATTTAGCCAAAATCGTGTTTGCCAGCCTGCTCATGATAGCAATAAATATCAAGGCAAGTACATAGTCAAATTGAACTGGCACCATATCCTGTAAAATAAATTTATATTTCAAAATAGAAAGTATTAATCCACACCAGTTAATTTAAATTTAACAATTCCTGGGCTTCATTAGTACCACTTGATTGAAAAACAAATGCTATGCAATTGACTTGATATAAGTTGGAATTTCCTAAACCTAATGCTAGTTTAATTTATTCACATAAAATCAGAGACAACGCTCTAGTACTGAATATTGCGGTAAATCTCACGTTAATTTAAACAATATTGGAAAATTCTGACTTTAATATAATTCTATTGCATTGGATTTTCCAAAGCTAAATCTATACTGGCTTGGAATTACTAGTATTTGGCAAATGTGAGACAATTACCCACGCAGTCAATTTTTATGTTTGATGAAATACAATAATTAACTTTCTGAATCATTTAATAGGAGTTTATAAAATTTTAATTTTTACATTATAATAAATTTTTTGTTAAGTTTTGATTAACTTTAATTTAATTTTTTTACATGGCAGGAATTAATTTATGGAAATTTATTTCTAGGCTTCTCCTGCTGGAAATGAAAAGTTTGTGATAACTGGATGGTCGTTTGTTGGAGCTGTTTGCTTCAGTTCTTCCTTCTGGTGCGTTGTAGAGGAAGTCATTCACGGATACATTAACATTGTTGAGCTTTCAATTCACGACCCAGAGTACGGCTTGAACATCACAGGGAACACTACAGCAGTAGAATATGTACCGGAAATACTCAAGCAAAAAACAGAATGCTTGGAATATGTACTGTTACCTACATTTGCCGAATACATACTGGAGCTGAACCCGTTTTCAACTGAATTCTGCGCACTTGCTGCTTTTTTCTGCTTTGTATCATGGAGAAACGTCGGAGAAGGTAATAAAAGCACTGGTTAATTTCCAAATTAAAAAAAATACGCAATATAATTAGTCACGTGGAAGCAAACACGATATTTAAGAGTTGCACTCACAACAAATTTAGTAAAACCAGATCTTGTGTTTGTTGCTACAATATTTGAGTTGGTGATAACAATTTCCAGTACAAAATTTGCTGGTTAATTCTTGCAAATACATTAAAGTTTTTTTAATGCAATTCGTTCTTTTTTATGTATTCGACCAAATAATGCCTAATTTGAAATGCCTTGTCTCTAATGAAATGACTATGACATGCTATTGATTTACAAATAACTTATTGTAAATCTAATTAAATTCCTATGAAATTTCTAAATTCTTTTTATTATACTAATTATTTGTTTTAGTTTTTGTTTGCTAAATTTCTAATTTTATCTTTTTATAGGTGTCACACCTCCTCAAACCAAAACAACTCCAGGGCACGAACATACTTGCAATGAAACGTGTTGGTTCTCATTCAGAAAATGGACAACTATTGGTGCCGTGCTATTCACAATTGGTGCTACAATAGTTTCAATTATTTTCTTCTATCGCGCAATGGGTGCTAAAGATTATGACACAGGGAAATGGATTTTAATTTCACAGAGAATGATATTTCAATTTGTTTTAGTTGTATCCGAGCTAGTTTTCCATATTCACCATATGAAGCGAATGGGGTACAGAAGACTAACACCTCATAAGTTTCAACTCGATTCTGCAATGCTGGTGTTTCCGCTTCTACCACTTGGTGTTCTGTTTGTGGTTAGAATTTTTCCGGATATAGTGGGTCTAACTGATATACCATGGGACAGAACATCCCTTGTGCCTTTGTACATACTGTTGAACTTAGTTATCATCCTTTTCACTTGGCTACAAATTGCGTATCAGGCTGTATTTATTTCTCAAGCCTTCTGTCGCTCTGACTATGAGGGTTTAAAGTCCGCGCGTTACTTTTTCTTAGCGCTAGCAGGCGTAAATTTTTGTATTTGGCTTTGCTGGACCTTCGAGTGCAAACTACTTGCAATTCATAGTGGGATGCTTACGTTTTTTGGTGTAGTAGAATTCATTGTAACAACATATTCAACTGTCCCATTTGTTCTCTTTTGTTTTGCACATGCCACATCTTGTTTCGTGGAAATATTTGTTCATATGAGTCATACAGCACCGCATCCCGGCACCGTTCTGCATGCACCAGGGCCAATTGTAGTTGTTGACGCAGGGGAAGTGGATAACGATAATCAACTTATGCCGATTCATATTGAACAAGATGAGCTTATAGCACACGATCCTCACCAAATTGTTGACATTCATGATAATGGCCAGGTTGACAATTTTCTTATAGACCTAGCAAGAGAAATAGAAAACAGTGAGACCTTGGGAGATGAACTTGAACTAATTAGAGATATGATGCAAGCTGAAAATTTGGCTATCTTATTGTTAAATGAGGGGAAGAAAGAGGTATTAGAAAATGGACCAAAACAAAAGTGTGATGCAAAATGAGAACTAAACAAAATTGCATACAAGAAGAATAAGTCAGTGTTGAAAAGTAAGCCTAATATTGTTGAACAAGTTAGTACTCAAGTACAGGAGGAAGTGGATGATGGTCAACTGTTGGCCAGTATAGATTGTATAGAACCAAAAATTTGTTTAAACAAGAACCGTGACCCTAAATAAGTGAAGCATCTTCTATTTGACATTTTTCATTATAATGTAAACTTCGGAGAATGGATATATCTATTAAAACTTTCACATTTTGCTTATTATTTTTACGTTTGTGTTAAAGGAGATGATTGTCTTCGTCAAAACGATACAAGGTTAGCATAGTGAACAAAAAGTTAGTTAAAATTATTCGTCAGGTGAAATAAATTAAATTGCTTAAGGTAGTTGGGTTAAGTTTGAATAAGTTAAAATTATATTTTGGAAGTTTGACATTTAATTATTTTTCTATGAGGAAAAGTAACCAAGAAGATTGTGGTTGCCGACTGCGGTCAACATTAAGTAGTCTTGTTCCACTCTACCCAAAATCTCACAATTTTCTAACACTCGATTATTATAACATTACTTATTCAATTCAAAAGTTTTATTTACATCTATTCCAATTAAAGTTTGACATAATTAGCATATGCCATTTATTATATTTTGTAATGAAGTATTTACTAACTTAAAAATAATTAAGTCGAAACTGGAATGTTCTAAGTTTCTAAGTGTGAACAAATTAGAATAGATGGAATTATAAAACAGAGCTCAAGAAGTCTTCACTTTATTTTTCCTATGTGTCTTCATGTAGGTCTTATTCTGATGACTCTTCATATAAGGCTTCGATGTTGGACATCCTTTTCTTGGAATGATAAGAGCATCTTCAGCTTTGCATCCTTTGTCAACTATCAATTTCAAAAAAAATTTCTTCACTTGCTGTTCATATCCTTGTTTTCGTTACAAAACCCACACGCTTATATTATTGAGGCAGCGAGCACCAACAATGGATTTTTATTGTCAGTCCAAATAATTACTGGATGCATTGTCCCTGTAATCAAAGTATAAGATTTCCAGGAGTTGTAATTAATTAATTTCTTTGTAAGTTTGTTAGAGCAAACTTAGAATTAGAATTTAGAGAATTAGGAATAGAATTAAAATTGGAGTCAAAATTTTGTAGCTATCTTGTGTCTTCAAAAATTCACAAAAATTACTAGCTTCAAAGAAAATTATAATTTTAATCTATAAGTGTCTTTATCTTATTGGGACAATTATCATTTAAAATAAATTTCAAATTTGATCCCTTGAATTATTTCTTCCCATAGTAGCAAAGTTATATTTCACTCTGATCCCATTGCTTCGTGTTAGAATGATGTTATGTAAACTTAATTTCAGAAAATTTATTAGAGTCGCCAATGTTTATATAGCTCATTTTGCAGATCAGCAATTGTGCGTATTGGGTCAAATGTGAAATACGCAATTGTCATTGTACAATGAAAGCTGACACATAGAACACAATTGTTACCGAAATGTTCCACAGGTGCTACATAATCGGCTGAACCAATAGTTGCTTTGCAGTTTTTAAACCTACCATGCTCTTGAATACGCTTGAACTCTATTTTTTCATCGTTTTTATCATTTTCCGCTACGGAGAAACAGGCGACAAGCGAAACATTGGAAAACAGGGTTTTCTAAAACATTTTGAACAATTTAGAAACCAACATATGAAACTTAACTACGATTTATTTAGAGTTGGGGTGTTGTTAATTTACTAAAAATGTTTATGTGTAATGCTTTGAATTGTTTGGTGAACATTGCCTCAATCCTTTGATGCTTCAATATTATGATTTAATAAAAATTTAAAAATAGTTATCCATGTATGCGGAAATTGAATCACAGGAATCACCTTGACATTTTATATTGGCATTGTCGGAGATTGGTTCAATCAACTAATGAGTTGCAAAATTAAGTAAATAAGTTTGAACTTCTGAAATATAAATTTAAGGTTAGAGTGTAATCAATTATTCCACCAATTAACCACTCAATCAACTTACAAACGTTTCTGAAATCTGAACATGTTATACCCGGTATAGGATTCGTTTACATGCTTGTGAAGACTGTCTGTTTTCATGTCTTTTCCTTTCTATCCTATCATTTCTACGAGATTGATATAATGCTTTGTATGTTAATGTGAGTCTGAACTAAAGTACGTTAGTTGAATTAGATTAGTTGCAACAGACTACATATTGATTGTTTGGAACAATATTTAAATAAGTTGGTTGCACAAAATTCAATACAAAGTTGAGGTATTGTGACCTTTTGAAAAAATTTATAAAAATCTGACTTACACAATGCTAATTTCAGTTACGAAATAAGAATAATGTTGAATTTTATTGCGAACTATAGCATTATATGAATATCAGAGCTCAAACTCGATATCTAAATATAGTAGGATAAGCCACAGCAATGAACTGGCAGATTTACAGGGGCACACCATTGTACTTTCACATATGAAATCAGGTATGATTTAATGTATTGATTAAACCATATTGGATGATATATAATTTATTGAGTGAAAGATTTAAAATCCTTAAAATATTAAAGCTGTTTATGAAATTAAAATACCACAACCATGAAAGGGTGGAAGGCTTTGACAATGATTACATTAAAAAATAATTTTAATTAAAATTTTTGCTTAATATACAATCTAATAAATTTATTAGTACATAATTAAGAATTAAACTGATCTAATTGGGATGCTGCAATAATCAACAATTTTGGGCCCTATAGATCTAAAGTATAACCAAACATTGAATAATCTATAGTATAACTCGATTTTAACTGATGCCATGGTGACGGAAATATCCCATTGATTTTGCTCTTCAAATCGGGATATTTGTGGTGTGCGTCCACACTCTGCGCTTAAATTCCTTCCGGTTTCTGTCCAGATTATTTTTCAGTTATTGAAAATAGATGATAATAATTAATCTTATTTGACAACTAATTGCACATTGCCGCTTTGCGGCACTTTGTTGCTAGCAGCTTTCCACAGTAACAATAATCCGGCCGTCCCTATAAACTGGTTAGTTTGGCATTAAAGCAACGAGCAAGTAGGGTTGCTTTTAATCTAAACTTTTCTGAATCTGTATATAGTATTAGTACAAAAACAACATTCGACAAAAACAAAATTACACATAAGTTTTAAAACCATTATTACCTAAACCTATTAAACCTCAATTATTTGGTTGGTTACTATAATTTTTAGTTAATTAGACATCAGAAGACTATCTGCTCCTTGATTGCACACTAATTCTATGTGTGTGATAGCCTCGATCAGAAAAGAAATCTGAAAACGATAACCCTCTTCTAAATGAATGGACACTAACAGGACGATCCCAAAATTTTAGGTCAGGATTCATATCGAAAATTATAAGTTCTGCAAAAAATAGTAAGGCGCACAACCCTATCAAAATAGTACAAAGCACCAAACATTTGGACAATGGAGTATTCTCTTTAAGTGAAACAGGCTTAAACAGCTCTTCATCAGGTCTTCTGTACTTTCTGTAAATCTTGCGAATGTCTGCCAAAATATATCCCTTTTCCCACGTTACGTCAATTCCGCCCATGAAGATCCTAGACACGATTTTGTAGTACGCAGCGGAATAGCTACCGCGAAAGTACATTGTTATGTACTTGATAAAAAACGGTTCGCGTATTATATGACAGCTTGTCTTATGTGCACCGAGCTTAACTTCCGCCTTCCACTTTACGGTGCGCCCAAATTTGCCAAAAATTATGATTGCGCCAAAATCAGGCCACTTAGCCAGCGAGTCGACACCTTCTGTCTGCACCTCCTCTTCAGCTTCCTTGAAAATAAATTTATGTGGACTTTGACCTGACATATAACGCTTGTAGGAGAACCGGTAAATTTCAAGTTGCTTTTCGGGCTTTAAGTCTTTGGGTACTATGATTTTGTAACCACTTTTGAATAGATCAGGTGCATTTTCGATGAATACTTCTGGAAACGGCAGAGTTACCATACTGGTAAAGTAGGACAGATAGTTTTGTTGTAGGCAGAAGATAAGTACACCTATAAATAGTGGTACGTACTTCTTGTCCGTTTGAACGGGCTGTGCTAAAAAGTTCCAGATTACGTCCAGCGCTACCCAGATCCGTTTTTTCTTGGTTGTTGCCATGGTGACTACTATCAGTAACGCTAGTAGTAACCAACAGAATCGGTCAAGCGGAGCAAGCAGTACGGAAAACACGTTGCGATCGGCAAGCTCGATTTTTGTTTTGCAGTAAATCAGATTCTCTTCGTTGACAAAAAGTGTGAAGCTTCTGATAAATTTTTGGTCAGGTGTAGCCCATCCGCAATGACTGCACATTTGTAGGCTGCTATTGGTTGGTAGGTCGGTGGTTCGCTGAAACGTGAGATTGAGCTTGAGTGAAGCAATCGACATTATTACTTTTACGGTCGGTTGAAGCGGGTCGAGGCGACGCACTAGCGCTTCGACGCCTCGAATTTCTGTTGTGTTTATCTCCTTCCACCCTTCACGATCTTCGTTTATTCCATCAGCTGTTTTATCAGGGCAGCGTTCCTCTAGGTCGTCCAAGCTTGATATTAGGTCAAACGCTGATGATGTCATCAAGGAGGATAACGGCAAGTCGACAATGTCTCTACAAACGTATACTGATAGTTGTGTAGGTGAATTTGTAACAAATACTAGCAGTTTTTGGTTTGCTGCAACAAAAGTGGGAGCAGATAGTAATGTATTCCAAAGCAGTGTTTGCATTTCAGTTGTTGGAGTAGAGATGAACCATAGAGTGTCACGAGAGTCTTCATCTTGAGCATACTTGTGAATTGTGTCTACTGTTTGATCTACCGTCGACAGTATGAACCAGAATGTCAAAGCAGTGCATCTACGCAAAGAGGCAAGCTTTTTGGTAGTCGATAGTACAACTGGAACATATCCTGGTGTGTAGTATTTCTGACTTTTTTCAATTAAGTCGGAATTTGATTGCAAGAATGTAGTATCGTCAAAATGTATATGGATCCCTGCAGACGAGGCAGGTACTCTCCAGCTAGATATTGCCAATGTAAATTGGATGTTAAGATAAAAATATGTTATAACATGACAATATAAGTTCATTGTAGGTGTAGAGGTAACATTTGCTTTATTAGTTTATAAAACCCTTGGAACTTGTTCCGAAATGGCAAAAATAATTTGAATATTTATTTTTAATAGGTTAGTTCTACCTGGAGCCCGGCGTCGTAGAACATGTATCGTGTCGACAGCAATTAAAAAGTGGAGTTTAGATTATTTTATATAGAGATATTTTTCACCTTGCTATTATAAAAAAAAATTAGAACGTTTAAGAGGTACAAATATGTTATTTGTTTCAAACCGATCATACATTCATTGTACGAATTTTGTAAACTTTCTGGATAACCTGCAATTTCTTTTCTGTTTGGTCATTTGAAACTCATTTTTTTCTTAAATAAACATGTCGCTTGACAAGATTGTTATAACTTTGTTTCTGACACGAAGGGTAGTGTTTTTCTATAAGTTTTTGTTAACTTGAAACTTTTTAAGGTCAGGGTGACTCACAAAAACGTATTCACATTAACGCTGACCATAAATCAAAATACTTAATATGAAGCAATCGTAATTTGACTCTACTTGAAAATCACTTTAGAATAGCAGGATACAAATAACTTCCTAGACCACGCAAAGGCTACATTCTTTTGATTTAGAAAAATTTAGACGCTGATTTTTTTTAACCGCATACTTTTAGATGGTATGCTGTTTGATAAAAACCAATTTTATGCCGATAACGCAATTTATATATGGCTTTGCGTACAGTTAAGCTAAACCTACCAGTAGCTTCTTAAAATTAACTAGTCCAACTTGTTTTGTTTTTTGTGTTATTTTTATATTTATTTATTAAATTTTAAATTAAATTTTAATTTATTTTATTAAATATTAAGTAAAATAAATTGAAATTAAATTTTGCACAAGACGTAAAGAAACTTGAGTTGTACAACACAAGGCAATTAAACTAATTTCAATAATTTACTCCTCTAAGACGGATTATTGAACTTGTACTTGACGACACCGACATTTTAGGTTGGTATATAAAATGAAGCAATTCTCCAAAAAACAGTACGGAGCAAAGGCCAAGCAAAATTGAGCACAAAATCATGCACTTTGACATTGGAGAATTTTGCTTTAGGGTAACTGCTGTAAATAGCTCAACTTCAGGCCTCCTATACTTTTTGTGTATTTGTCTAATATCCGCTAAAATGTAACCCTTTTCCCAGGTTACGTCAATGCCACCCATAAACAGCCTTGACACAACTTTGTAATATGCTGTAGAGTAGCTTCCACGGAAATACATTGTTATGAACTTATGAAAAAATGGCTCTTGTATGATATGGCAGCTTGTTTTCTCGGGTCCAAGCCTATCTTCCGCCTTCCACTTAACCGTGTGCCAGAATTTAGCAAAAATTACAATAGCACCAAAATCAGGATACTTTGCCAGGGATTCGATACCGCTGGTTTGTAGGTGCTCATTAGATTTTTTGAATACATATTTGCTAAAGTTTTGATTCGGTAAGTATCTTCTATACGTGATAATATAGAGATCTAGTTGCTTTTCCGGTAGGACATCTTTCGGTACTATAATTTTGTAGCCACTTTGAAACAAATCTCGCGCATTGCGGATATATTCTTCGGGAAATGGTAAAGTAATTATGCTTGTAAAGTAAGACAGATAATTTTGTTGTAAGCAGAAGATAAATATGCAAATTAAAAGTGGAGCACACTTCCTTCTGGTCTGGGCTGGTTGAGCCAAAAATGACCACAATATATCCAATGCTATCCAAATTTTTTTCTTTTTTAGTGTTGCCATAGTGATGATTATCAGAAGGGTAAATGCTATCCAACACGAACGATCAAGGGGAGCTAACAAAACGGAAAAAACGCTGCGATCGCTCATCTGGATTTTAGTTTTACAGTAAATCAAGTTCTCTTGATTGACAAATAGTGTAAAACTGTGAATAAATTTGAGGTCAGGGGTAGGCCAACTGCAGTGCTCACAGAGTTGTAGACTGCTATTAGGTGGCTTGTTGGACGTTTTCAGAAACGATATATTTAATTTAGTGGAGACAATACCAAGTAGTACGTTCACGACTGGCGTAAGCGGATTGCGCAAGCGCACTGAATCTTCTAATGTGCGCAGTTTGACTGTATTAATATCTTTCCAGGAATTCTTCGTTTCTGGTAATGCTTCAGCAGTTTTTTCGGGACAGCGCTGCTCTAGGTCGTTCAAGCTGAATTGCAGGTCAGCAGCTGATAACTGTACAAAAGTTTTTACCGGTAAGTAAACTATGTTTTTGCAAACGTATAACGATACATGAGTAAATGACTCGGTAGAAGATACAATGAGTTTCAGATTTGTTGAGACAAAAGTTGGATCAGACATTAAATTGTGCCAAAATCTGGTCTGCATTTTTATGGTTGGCAACAAAACAAACCATAATGTATCATCCGGATCTTCCTCTTGAGAATACTGTTGAACTACATTCCAAGTTTGTTGGTACGTTGTGGTTATAAACCAAAAACTCAACGAACCGCATTTTCTCAAAACTGAAATTTTGCTAACCGTAGAAAGTACCATGGGAGAATACGTTTTTGAATAATGGTGCTGACTTTGTGTCAATAGTTCTAAACTCCAATCAGAAATATTTACATGGATATGTATACCACCGGATGAGGGAGGGACTATCCAGTGTGACTGTGTTGGGAACATTTTTAGGAACAAAATAAATAAAAATTGGTTTGGAATGTTCATGGTAGTTGGTATAATGAGGTAAAATATTTATATCGTCAAGTTGTGACGTTCGAATACGGTAATTGACGCAAATTTTTACGTAGTTAAGTTTGGTACTGTTTCCTGATATTTTTTATTTTGTAAACCAGTTTTGAACAACGTAATTGCCACATGGCGTAGAATTTCAATGCCTACAAAATGGGCCCTACGTCGCAACAAACGTTTACTCTTTTACTATCCTGTATTATTGAATCGGTCGCTGTACGCTGTACGTTAATCACGTTGAATCTAAATCCTGAACAGATCAATGCATATTTAATAACATCGGAGAGTCATGGGGTGACAAAATATATATGAATCTTATTTTTAAAATTGCGTGTTCTCTGCAACTTTGTTTGCTGTTCCTAAGAAAACTTTATTTACCATAGAGATAACAATCAAAATTTCTAACAGGCCTCAAAGGTTGTTTAATTTGAATTTTGAGATGACAATTAATATTAGCAAAATGAACGTTTAATGTAAGGTAAGGTAAGGTATTGTAAGGTAGTGTAAAAAAGGTAAAGTTATATAAGGCAAAGTAGTGTAAGGTAAGGAAATGTAAGTGAAGTTAATGTAAAACTAGGTACAAATGTAACTTGCTATCAGACGTTTCATATATTAGTTTTACCATCAATTAATTTTGATGGTCAAATAATTAACTATTTGACCTTTTGTGTTAAAACAATATTGCGTTATTGTAACAACTTAAAACCGGTCAGAATTGAAAAATAAAATGAAAAGTATTCATAACCTTCAATCGCTACAACGATTGTAATTATATTTTTCTTTGAATATTTTATTTTCATAACAACTTCAATCCAAAATTTTAAATTGGTCTCTTGAGGTTAAAGCATATTTAGCCACGTCTTGGGGCGTCACTGGGCCATCTGCAACATTTAATTATTAAATTTATAATTATTTCCACAAATTTGGCAGTACCAAAGTTTAAAAAAAAATACATATAATTTTATTACCATGTTAAAAAATAAGCTACGTAGCATTGTACAACACAATTGTAATCTTGTTTGCACTAACCGATTTGATACCAATCCAAGTTTCCGGCGTCCGCTCGAGCAGAGTCAATAGCATTTTTCAGAGCAAAGACAACACAAACGCTGGCAAGGATCGGTGGCTCACCGGTAGC
>JAQFYP010001894.1:0-14096 GCA_034694865.1 Bilobella braunerae | reverse complement strand
GTTTGACAGTGTAGGTATTGTCGAGTTGGAGCTATCTGTACGAAATAAAGTTATTGGATGTTGCAAATTTGTACCGTAGAACTCAAAATCTTGACCAAATAACTGAATAGAAATCGAACAGTCATGAAAAGCGTCTATCCATAGATCAAATTCTAATATAATCCAGCCATTGCAGCCTGCCTTTTGAGACAGTACAAAGTTCAAAAATAAGAATTGGCATTGCTTCATTTTGAAAAATGTAACTTTATGTTACTGAAACTGCTATTTTTTTTTGCTACGACTGTTTCAATGATTTTGGTTGGTTGGTTAGATTGGAGAAGCGATTTTTGTTCAAGTAAAATTACAGGTCTACATTTAAATAGGTGATAGTAAGTAAGGATACACGAGAGTATTTTTTGTTCTTTTAAAGCTACTTAATTGTAGTGCACTTGACATTTCCTTTCACAATACCTGCTCCGTAATTAGAGGTTTTATTTTCCAGTTAAAATATAGTGCGCATATTTAAATAATAGGGTGAGGACTACCTTTCCCGAGAATAATAAAAATGTCAAAATTGCAAACTGTTAAGAGACATTCTACAATCAGATTCTAACTACACGTTGTAGCGGAAATAAGTCCGCTACGAAGACGAACAGACCACATGAAATACATTTTAGGGGAGGCACTTTTTATTTAACAGAAAGTGCCAAATCAACAAATAATGACTGTTTAAATTAACTAACGGATAACTACAAATAATGTTATGTATAATAATGGTAGGTTTAAAATTATGATACGCAACGTAGACTTGTGAGTAGTCTTCTTGTGGGAGACCCATTAGTTTATAACATTCATTTTAGTTAACTTCTTATTTGCCTCCTTGGACCCCAAGCCTATGAAACTCAAAATCCTCGACCGTTTATACTAAAAAAGCAGATTTATACAAGGACATTATTAGCAGAATTTATACTCTGCGTTAGTTGTAATGTTAGTTGAACGTTTAGTTAGTTAGGTTAGAATACGTATACACCGTCAGTTAGATACAGTTGTCAATGAGTCTACGTGCAATGTAGTTAAAAGTCATTTCCATTTATGTCAGTTTGTCAGCCAGCGAGCGGTTTTTAAGTTAACCGACAACGTTAGCGCATAATAAAAGGCTATCATTCCTAGTTCAAGTTGCTGATTAAATTTTTTGTTTTTGTTTGTTTCCACATCATGGCTTGTTCTGTTCAACAGGTGGAATAAATTTGCATCATTTGCCATTTTTAAGTTATACAGATACAGTTTTATTCTATTCACCAAGCTATATAATCATGCCCGATTACGTGAGAGGCTCGGGAGCATATTATGTTTTTTTTTTTGCTAAAAAGTATCTCAATTCAACAAGAACATGCGTGACATAGGTCTTTTAATCTTTTTTCTTCTTAAGTATCAATCCAGGAACCAAAGAGGAAGGTCATCCAAAAGACGTCCTTCCATCTCTTGGTCATATCAAAACTCACCTACACCGATTCGATTTAAATATTTTGTTTTTGGATAAAATTAAATAGGAGAGGAAAGGAGTTGGTTGCGCAGTAGACGAGCTTTTCATTACAAATGATATACCTAGTGTTACTGGGGAAACGAGAATATGTTTGGTCACAACACTTTTTTCGTCCCCTTCATTTCAGCAGCCAATGAGGAAGGATCTCTGCAGCAAATAATTTTTTTTTGTCGTAAGCAGCAAGGAAATGGCAAAGCGTTCGTTCACTTTCCCAGTTATCGGCATCGTCTAGTAATACAAAGAACCACTGCAATAAAAGTCTCAATCTTGACTTTCTAGTAACTAAAGTATCTGAGTGGCCAAATTGTAGGCTGCCTCAAAATATTGTCTTTAAATACTACAATCTATTGCCAAGTAATTAACATATTGCCTTGCCATAGATAGATAGACTTTTTCTTACTTTGATAATATAAATTTATTGGAGACTCGTATTTCACCGATAAAATGCGTTCAAGTTCAACCTGTCATGTAAATCTACAAGAGCTTTCATTAAGTTCAAACTGAAACCGAAACTAGAGAATCATGAAAACAAGCAATTCTATAATACTAAAATTCATTTCAGACTGTAGTTCCCATCTAATGTGCAGCCTACGCCACTTTCAATACAAAATTTCAACACTCAGAGAATGAAATAATAAAATTTTGAAATGTACCAAAAATGCTTTTTAAATTTGAAACCAAGGCACAGGTTTCGAAATTATTGCCACAAATTAACGCCCTACTTTTTCTTGTAAAGCGCTTTTTACTTGCTTAGCTTACGAAACTTTCAAATTTCGACAACGCTTTAGTAATTTATTACTTACACTAACAAAGCCAAGCACAAAAAATAAGACGAAAACTTTCAAGCTAAGCTAAAGAAACATGCAATTGGTTCATAAACATTTTGTTTTTCCGGCCATTTATTTAAACTATAAAAACTGGCTTTGAACATAAGTTTATAAAATTGCAGCAAGTTTGTCTCCTAATTTGCTCCTTTTTCTGCACCATAATTGATTTAAGAAATCGACAACTTCAGGCACACGTAGGGGTCGCAGATCCGAACCATCTTCCTTAGATTCGGATCCCGGATATTTTCGGATCCACTTAGCTAGGATCCGGATCTGGATCCGTATAAAGTTTAATCTCAAATACGCTTAAAATTTCCTGTGTGTTAGTACTGTTTTCAAATGTGGCGTGATTTAGAAAGTTAAAATATTCAAAATATTGAACAAATTGTTGTGTTAAGCTACAAAAGTTACCATTTATGATAGATGTTTAGTTTTATCGCAGTGTTACGAACAATGCGCCACCTGACGATTGTATCAGTAATCTTAATTTAAGCCAAAGCAATAGGCAGCGGCAAACACAAACATATTTCTATTCTACTTTAATTAGTTTGGGTACATAATCTATTTTAGCAACATTTTAGTCTTAAAATGAATATTCAAGGTTAGTTCTGTGCATGGTAGTTTAGATCTGAACTGTTAAGACCCAAGCAGTCAGACATTTTGTATTTCAGTGTAATTCTAATAGTCGACAGGAGAATTACAGATTACATTCATTCATTTTCCCAATTATCAATTCTAAATCAATTAAATACTTCCTAAAACGTCAATTAAACTAAACAATCAATTGGATCCAATTGTCATTCGCCTCCTCAATTAATCAGAGCATATGATCATTGGTTTTTCATCTCTACTCGTCGTCACACATTTGATTAATCACCTACGTTCACTTCAAACATAATTGCTGTAAAAAAAAGTATTTGGCGACTATGATTTCAAGAAAATTAACTTATTTTAACACTTTTGAGATAATTTAAAAATCTAGTACGATACCAATTCTAAACTTTATTGTACTAATCTACACAAAAGTATGGTACAACATTGCAGTTAATTTTTCAGCAACTATTTGTATATTTTAAATTTGCATTTGTAATACTATGAAAATAGGGCCGTGAGGTCCAGTTGGTTAGGACATGAGTTCCTTCCCACTGGCTTCTTGGGATCGAATCTTGATCCGCCTAACAAAAAATTGCCTTAGGTGAAAAGCGTCTATGCTCTGGAAATGTATGGAAGAGATTAAAAAAACTCTTATGGAGATGTTATGTCTCGACTATCTGGACTATCTGCATATGCAGATTGATAGCATTGGAGCGTATGTCCAACCAAGAAGTTCCTTATGGAAGAATCCCAACTCTCTCTGTTAATGCACCTGGAGTCGATGGGATGATTTGTGTCGGTTTCAAATTATCCTAACTAAAACCACAGGTGTGGAGACGATAGGGAGGCCTTTGGCAGTGTATTTCATAGAGTTACTGCAAAGGGCCCGATTGAAGCCTGAGCGGTGTGGGTAGAAAAACTCCCTCCATTAACATACATACTATGAAAATGTATTTAAAAAGTTATTCTTATTTAATGTTTCTTGATTTTACACCTTATCTTGTACTGGGAAATATTTTAGTTCAGAAGGTAATATTCAGGGGTCAAATACGGTTAGAAGAATTTTAATGTAATGTTAATATAGGTAAGTAAATAAAATGAATTCTAAAGTTGATTGAATTCCTAACAAAAAAATCTAAAATTAATATCTTGTATATTCAATCAAACACATTGTCTCAGATTCGGATCCGTCACCAAAGAATCCGGATTTCGGATTATCCGGATCCGGCCAAAATCCGGATCTAAATCCGGATTTGCGACCCCAAGGCACACGCCGTGAGCCTGCGGTAAGAAATGGCAGGAGAGGAGGAATAAATTCATCTTCTTTTTTTTTAAGTTAAATTGCTAACGTATAGCGTTGATTTTTACTCAAATAAAATTTTACATTACAAACTGTACCAAGATATTACATATTACACTACTAATTACTACATTGTGAAGCTAACCCTTTCTTTTAGACTCCTTAACACTTGAGCGAGTCGAAGCAGTAAAAGCAGTAAAAATTGGACTGCAATTATTACAGCCAGAAACTTTATTCTAAAATTGACGTTAGCGTAAAAGATATTGTAAATTAAAAATAATTTGTCCGTTAATTGGCAACATGAATTTATTTAAAGATTTCTTTGTTGCAAGTATATTTATGATAAACTGCCCCAGTGCTTGGATAATCCTACACTTTGACGATTGGATCCACGCGTTCAGCAATTGCTCTATATCGGTGCAACTAATTGGACAAGATTTTGAATTATTGCCGTCTACTCAGCGACCACCAATAACACTCTTTCGCACAAAAACTGCGAACTCTACTTTGCCTTCACTTTCAGACACCAAATTTTCACATCGTTCGAAATGTATTGCCTATTTCCTTGTATTGCGTTCTGACGAATTCTATAACAACTTCCTAATGTCGGAAGTAACAACCACTTGGAATGGAAAGGATGCATTTTCAAACCGTAATCGGGCTTATTCTCAAATTACAATGGTAAGGTTGCCATTGAGTTTGATACTTGTTCTTAAACATCCGGAACAATTATCAATGATATTAAGTTTTATGACCTTGCCAGTTGTCACCTTGTTTACTCTGCAACTTGACATCATCATTTGTAACAAAAGTAATAGCCACCCTGATAATTTTTTCCAATTTCAACATTTTGGAAATAGGTAAGGCACATTTTGTATGTCAATTTTGCTTCTTACCAGGTTCTAGGCTGCATTCACACTCTACACCTTATATCTTGCAAAAGTGTCTCATTGCTTGATATAAAACAACGTGCGGACAATGGCCAGTCCCACATTTTGATATATAATTATTGGTTAGATATGTACGCAAACATGCGGAGAAATAGAAACTACGGGACATGTTCCAGTGCTCCATATTTCAAACATGTGTTGAGTCAATTTGCATGCACTGTCTCTGAGTCGACTTCAAGAACAAGAAAATGTGATCCAAAGCACATTATTTAGAACAATGAATTACAATCATACCTTGAAAAATTCCATTGGAATCAGAAATATAACATATTTATTTCATGGTGTAAGCATATGGTACAAACCTCTTAATTTTGTGCAAGGGAGGGGAAAATATTCATCCTACTCGTTCATGCAAACGTCTTTTAGGTACTTCAATTTCATTACATGCTTTGCATCACGTAATTCAGTTTCTTTCAAGCTTTACATTAAGCCATTTAAGCTGTTTAGTTGGATTACAATTACTGCTACAATTTTGACAGTTCCGTTTTTGTTGATGTGCATTGAAATAACCTTAGATCTTACAAGTTGTGGAACGTTGTACAAGATATATTGTCGGAACTTTATTTTGCTTCTACGCGTGCTTATAGAACAAAGTGGGAACTTATCATATTTGCGTTTTCCGATGACAACTATTTATCTGAAATTTTACAAAAGTTGTCATTATTGCCTCGTTGTTTGGAGTTTGCTTGCCGTAGTGCTTATTGGCAGTTTTAGAGGCGTTTTGATTTCAGAGCTGATATTACCGTCACTAATGATCAATCCAATTAGTGGTCCTTGGGCTCTTACTGATTTTCAACTGTTTACCACTGGCTTGCACCAGGCAATTTCTGGAAATAAATGTGACAATTCAGGACCCGCCAGATTTACAGAACAGAACTTTTCCATTCCATCGGATTAGAGGCTAGTCATCAACAAAAAAATAATACAAAGTTATTTGAAAAAGCAAAAACTATTAACAAAATTATAGAAAAAATTTATCATTGTCACCCTGAGTCATTTCATGCAGTAATGCAGTTTCAAAAAAGTTCCAGGAATTGCAACATACCTGTGGCGTTTGTTCATACTCATCCTAAAATAAGCTGGGCAATTGATGCTTTGAGTGATGGCTTGCGAGGAGGAGCCTTATAAAATTTGGGAGGAAGAATGGTTGCGAGAGTCACTCTACTGACAAATACCAAACAGCGCAGGACAATGGATTATCAAGAAAATGAAGCAACTCATTGACTCTGAAATTGAAAACTTTTGGAGAGACCTACAGGCATTCTTAGGAAGAAGAAAATATTTGGCACACTTATCTAGAGCTGCAAGTACCAATGCACTTTCAATACAAAGAAAAAACATAGTAACGGCATTTTATATTCTGTTGATTGGGTTGCTTTTGTCTATGGTAGTGATTGTAGTAGAATTGGTCAACGTATTAATTAGGATCTTATTACAGCCTATATCTATTCTAAGCATTTAGCGTTAATTTTAAGTTACTCAATCATTTAAATCATGTAATGACTTTAATATTTACTAATACTAAATCAATACCATTTAGCAAGCTTAATTTTGCAGAGGAATATTTTCATCATAAACATTAAACTCGTTCCAACACCCTGGGCATTAATTTCGGTCATTGGAACTGGATAAACTATCCACTGAGCGTTGGCATATTGAATAATCGACGCTGGTCTAACAATCAACCAGGTGGGATTACTACTTCTACGGTCAACGAAAGTTAAAAAATACTGGTTAACTCCACAACCACCTTTGTGCATGAAATGCCAGGAGGGCAGTCCGGCCACGTCCTACCTTCGCTTTTACTACTATCTGCATTATTAAGATTTCTCCCGCGTATTGCAAAAATTGTATTTGCTACGCTATAATTACGCTATGTTACATGCAAGGCTCGGGAGTAAAACGTGTTTTTTTTTTCAAATTTCATTTCTATTTTATTGTAATTTTTTGGGGTTCCACGTAAAGTTACCTGCAAACTTTTGCACTAGACTTGGGCGTCGGCCTTATTTTGAGTCTTAATGGCAAATAAATTACATGGTATTACATGAAATTTTTCGACTGAATTCAATTAATAAATAAATTAACAACAATTCTCTTGTCCTATGACAGGGTATTGATTTGGCAGGTGAGTCTATAATTTTACTAGCCAAACAAGCCCGTCCTAACACAGTGGAAACTTTTTGTCAGTCGCATTATTGTTTTCACCCAAATAAAACTTCTTAAAATGCTCTTATATATATGGTGCAGTCCAGCTTTTATTCTGGAGTTTTGAATTTTGATAAGTATTCTCTTTTTCATATATAATGCACAAACATAGCAACCAAAGCTTCTATAGGTGAATTAAAATATACTGCATCTAAAACAAATTAAAAGAATCAATATTTATTTTAACTTATAATACCTTTCTTATGGAGAATAACTTTTGATATGATGAACTAAATGATATTTTTACGACCTACTATTTAAAATTTCAATACAAGAATGTGATAAAAGTAAAATACGTTACCAATAAATTTGCCTTCTGAATTAGTGACTAAGTAATACTCATTCCTCCGTGTCCTTAATTTTTGTTCCTTCAAAACTACAATTAAATTTAAACAATTTGGCTTCAAAAGGCAGAACAATAAAGTATACTAGGTTTAAGAACCATAATACATGAAATAAGGTTACATTGTTACCATCCAAAGCTAGAGCATATGAGCGTATACTACTTTGTGTTTTAGCTATTTATCTCACGCATTTCCTAGTATTAAGTAATGATTGCATGTTTCTGCAGAAGAGTTTTATGCCAGAATACACTAGTGACTCATGTTTTTGTTGACCCAGTTTCCGGAAATAACTGGAATTGACCAATACAGTTGTTCTGGTACCCACTGTTCCCTCCAAATTTTGTAGGGCTCTCCATGAAGACCAACGTTTAGAATTGACTTTGCATATCCTATTTCTGGTTGTGTATGAACATATGCTACCGGATGAGTACAATTGGGTGACAGCTTCTGAAATTCCACGACTGCTTCAAAAGAGTCGGTGTCACAGTGCAAAGTGTTTTGTATCATTTTGTAAATTAATTGAACTATTTTTGTTTTTGTAACTATTTTTGTATATGAGGGCCTCCCTCATGAGTACATATGAGCGTTGGGTATAATGAATCGAATTTAAAAAATTGCTGCATACTCCTTTTTGATTATGATTATAATCGACAGGTGTCGAAAGCAGGAAGTTGAATAGATCCCAGAAACTTTCTATTAAATTTTCCATTGGTACAGGTGATACCAAATCAGAAACAATGATTCCATTGAAGCTCTCTGTAAGCACTACACATATATCAATCCATAAAAGAAAACAATACCTAACGTTAATGTCAAAATGTTTACCAAAGTTGTATTTAGCGTAATCGAAATTCGGCAAAATTACTCCGTTTTCCAAAAAAATAGCACTAAAAATTTAAAAATTCTAATGTACACCATGCATTTTGCTTCAACGTGAAGTTGCGCAATTTGAGACACAACCATAAATAACAGAGGCCTAACAAGCAAAGTGCATAAAACTGAGGCCCAAGTCCAAAGCTGAAATTTTTATATGAATTCCCATATACAACGCCTTGTGCAAACCAAAGCAGGTGACGAAATTAAAATATGTTGAAGACGTTGATATTAATGTAGATGCAAGGGGATGCAAGCTTAATCGTCTTAGGTTGCTAGTAGGTATATATTCAAGTTCATCGTTAGTCTCCGTTTGTAAATCGATGTCGGTATTTGTTGAGCTAAAATTGTAGCCCAATTGTGTAATAATTTGATAGTGTCTACATCAGACTACATTCCATTGACCAAAACACATGCTTGAAATAGGCATTGTTAAGGCATGTAAAGTATTGTGAATTGAAGTGTAAATTTTCAGGTAAATGCATCCAGCGGCTTACTTCTAGGAAACAGCATTCGGCCGCCCTCTTCAATCAGTTGTAATTTTTGCCTAAAATTTGATTTAGTAAAAAGCACTGGGTTGACGACAACTTGAAATTTTGTTGGTGATACAATATATATATACCTTATTAATTTTCAGAAATTTTGGGTTCGATGTTTTATATTGGCTCAAGTTTTCAGTATTAAATTGATATTGAACAACATAAAACTTTACTAGTCGCATGGGCTTAAGCCTCACCAACATAAGAAATTGGTCAATATTCATCAGGAGAGTAATGAGGCAAATTGACGATTTCGTTTTGGTAAATTGCATGCACACCTTCAGTAAATGAAGTAATTCTTTGCTTGTTTTCAATATTTGCTTTATTTGAATCCTGTAGTTGTTCATAAAAATTGTCAAGCCTCAGGACAAGAAAGTATGTAACACATTTTGAACGATGCGAACATTTGGTGGATGACAACATAGGTGAAGTAGGATTTTTTTTTGCAAACAAAACAATGTTATTGGAACATGTACGTGGGACGTATCAAAATGAAAATCTTGTCCAAATAATTGCACTGAAACTGAACAATTCTAAAAAGAGTTGAGCCATTTATCAAAGTTCAGTATCTCCCTTGTACCAATTACATTTCCAACACTTGTAGAATAAAAAATTATAATACGGGTGAGATAGGTTTTGCGAAAGGGATTCTATTTTGGCAGTGTCCGCGTTGGTTCCGCTAAATAATTAGTACCTTTTTTAAGGCAAGCCTATATTTATAAACAATTCGCTGCTCCGTATGTAATAGTTAAACTAATTTCAATTTATTTGAATTTCCTGTCTTGTAAAAGACTTGCAGAACTGAGGTGGCATGCTTGACTGTGAAATATATTCTATTCCAAAAAGACTAAATCTTGAATCAATATTTGAAGAAGCTAAATTCAAAATTACGAGTTTAATATTCAGCTTTTAGTATTATTATTTTTAACTAATTTCTTCTAATACCTTATTTGTGTGGAAATAAAATTCAAAACATATTAATAAACTCTGACTTTGTAGTTTGACAAAAGTACTAAAATTATATACGCACAGAAATAAATGTTTAGAAGAAATTGTACGTTAAAAAAGCACAGAAAACTTAATACACAGCACTCTAACTCAAAAATACATCTTATGATTCTTTTAGTTCGGGCTGAAACTTTGTAAACAAGCTTGTGTTAAAACTATGGCCAATTTTTGTACTTTCACTCATTACTACAAATTTCAAATTGTTTTTGAAAAAAGAACGATTTTGGGTGACCGATTTCGGAAATTCTTTTGGACGAGTGCGTCGATCTTTGCTACGAATGCTTTCCTTATTATCACAACATTAACCGCAGTAAATAAATTAGAACTTGCTACGGATTTCACTTTTCCGCTAAGCTGAAATATATTTAATATGCAATATTTATGAATATAAAATGTGGCATATACCCAATACATTTTTGATTTAAAAGTATTGAAACATTAGTTGATCACTGTGCCCAATGTTTGACACATATTCTGTTTTATAGGTTTTGAACATAAGCGGGCTTACTAACCGTGCTGCTACTAAGACAAACTTTTTTTTTTATTTTAATTGAAATTTAAGAAAATCTGATCTGATTTTACCGTCATTAACCTTTAATCCAATTAGTGATTCTTGAGCTGTTACTGAATTTCTGATTTTTATACCAGGAGTGCACTATGACGTCTCAATTAAACACTGCGACAACTCACAAGGGGTCCCCGCGTCGTGATCGCCTCCTATTGGCTCGAAATAAAAAATATAGATTCAACTAGTTCTAAAACTAACCCCCTATCTCGCTTTTTACTCCATGGCCATAAACTTTTTCAAAATTTCGAAAATTCGATTTATCCCCCAAAAATCCTTCAGAGAAATAGCATGTGAATTTTGAGTTTTTACGTGGTCCCCCTTTTGGAACTGTTTATAAATTTGCCAATTCATTCAAGAGTCCAGTTTATAGTTCAGTTAAAAAACAAGTGCAAAATGCAATGAAAAATACAATTAATAAAAACAAAAGGAAATTGCAAAATACGATTGCAAAACGCAAATTATAAACACAAAATAACAATGCAAAATATATTTTAAACATGCGAATTCATTTTGCGTTTTGTAATTTTGCATTTTGCATTCATTTGTATTTTGCAATTTTGTAACAGTTTTTTTTGCGTACGTTGGTTTTTGTAGTTCGAGTGTAGTGCGGATTATTATTTTACAAATAGTGTGGTAAGGAAACTCACTTATAGAATTGAATTGAATGAAATAATAGAAAGTTTCAAAGGGTGGACCATACGCATGAATATTTACACGCTATTTCTCTTCAGGATTTTTGGGGGCTAAATCAAATTTTCGAAATTTTGAAAAAGTTTATGGCCATGGAGTAAAAAGCGAGATAAGGGGTTAGTTTTAGAACTAGTTGAATCTATATTTTTGATTTCGAGCCAATAGGACGCGATCACGGACGCGGGGACCCCTTGTTAGTATTTTACATTGCATAATTTATAATTGCAATAACATTTTAAATTTTGAAATAAAAATGTGTATTTTGCAATTGTACTTTGTATTTTTGCAATTACACTTTGTAAGTTGCAATTCTATGTGGGGTTTTAAACGCAAACTGCAATTTGCCATTCCGTGTTGCCCGACGTATTTTGCAATGTCATTTTGATGGAGAACTTATAACCGAATTCCGGAATGAAAGCTTGTCGTGCATGCATGCAATACGACAATTTTCAAAGTCTGAAATTCTTTATGAAATTTTAGCCGTGAAGATTTCGATTTTACGTGGTCCGTACAATTTAATACAGTTTGTCTAATTATCATGCTGACTCTACTTAAGTGCACTGTTTTCCCATGGTTTATTAACTAGTCTGTTTGTTACAGTCCAACAAAATAATCCCATCCAAGAAACTACGCCTCATACAAAATTTATGCATTATTAATGCATTAATTTGCATTGGTTATATGAACACAATTACCTGTTGACAAATGAGAGTCAGTCTCTAAACACACTAATTAATTTTAATCATGTACAAACTAATAAAGTAGCGGCTTAGTTACTTAATGAAAACGATCTGTCTGTTTGTCCGGTCGCGCAATAACTCTTGAACGGGTTAACTTTTTTGAAATCTGTTTGCGGAAGAATATTTTCGAAGTTAAGGAAGAGGTCATGTTTGAAAATGGGTTATGGGGGTCTGGCCCCCTTCTCCCTTATTTCGATGGCTCAATAATAACCCCAAAACCAAGTTCATTTATTGGCTTCTTGCTGGTTTTGTTTAAAATGGAAAGTTATTGTAGTCTTAATAATCTAGGTGACCCGACACCCATTTCATAAACCCCTAAATGACGCCATAAACCGGAAAAATGGATTTTTTTAAATTTTTCAAGTTTTAATCGAGACGAAAACTAATGATGGTCTTAAAGGCCCAAATGACCCCTGACCCTCGACATTCATATCTAAGACCCCGTAAATGACCCCCATTGCTTCATAAGAGTACAATACTTGGTTACGTGCATTTGTAACTATTTATTTAATTTTCTAGTGCACAATCAGTGGTGTAAAACAAATTCAAGCTATGTTATGCTTGCATTTTAACACAGGTCCGATCGGGAATACAATTGGGTTTGATATAACAATTGGTTCAAATAGACGAGTTTTTGGATCTTGATACCGAAGAGTTATCGAGTAGCAGGCGGATTTCAATTTCAATTGCTCCTGAGCAAATAACTGATTTTCAGGATCCATGCACCTTGTTTCCAAGTCACTTTCATATAAAGATAAAATACTTAACATATTTTTACAATCAACAATAATGTACTGTGCGCTTATTTTTTTTGTTAATAATTTTACAATTTGCCCGAAACCCCGGAAAAAACGTACGCCAATCACAAAAGTGCACATATTACAATGACCCAAATGCTAGAATTTTTAAACAAATTTACGCTTACCTGACATTGAATGTCGCTTCAAATTTTGCTTGCTCTAACGCAAAGTTACCTCAAACCGCAAACGGGCATGGTAATGTAGGGCCCTATGAAAACAGCAAACTACAATTATGAGAAAAAAATGTATTACAGTTGTATTGACTACTAGCAAAACCCCTAAACAAAATTTGGTTTTATGAGAAATTTAAGGGTCAGACTCCCGTGACCCTTGGAGCTATTTCAATGCCTGTGTATCGGAGCAAGTGCAATTGCGTTTTGTAATGCAATTGCATTTTTGGAATTCAATTGTAGTTTAAGAATGCAGTTGGTGTTTTGAAGTGCAATTGCAAATAAGACAATTACAATGTAGAATTTGCTTTGGTCAGTAATATTGGAAAATTAGTAAGTAATTCTACACTTGAGCATAAATATAATTCAAGTTGTTTTAGTTGTTTTCTAAGGTTTAGATTTAAGTTTTGCCGTTGCTTACCGAATCTACGACGTAGAATAGGAATGCCAAAGCAAAAAATTGCACTAGAAGGAGCTTCATGTTGAGAAGAAATGCAAAGCAGACAATGAAAGGTGAAGGTAGTGTGGTAACTATGTGTACCGCTACCGCACCTTTAATACCATTTTGGTGGTGACGGAAGCAACACCATTTTGCATTTTCTTTGTAAATGGTTTTGCACGGCGAAGCAAAGGCAGGGACACATAATAGATTTCAGTTGACGACTAACTTACCGTGTTCATGCGTTAATCCTCGAAAAAAAAAATTATTGTGGAAGAATCCAAATTCGAAACAAAGTCAATTTTGTCGGTCATGAGTTAGTCTAGTGGTAAGAGCGTCTGTCTCCCTAAACTGGAAGCCTGATAACCTAGTTTCGCATCCACTATCAGCCAAAAAAAGCTTTGATCGGCCGCTTAACAAACGCCCAGCCTCTGACGCTGCGCATGCTCGGACCTTTGTGATTAGGCCGTAAAGTCAGAGGATATAGAAATTAAACCAATAAGGTTTCCCAAGTCTTGAGATAATTC
>JAQFYP010001893.1:0-14098 GCA_034694865.1 Bilobella braunerae | reverse complement strand
ACCTCTTTTTTTTGGACCTGTTTCTTTGGACCTCTTTGCTTTGGACCTCTTTGTTTGGACCTGTTGGCGTGCTTCCCTGTATAATCTGCGCATAAGATTATGTCCACCAATTCTCATTTCTCCTGTTTATTAAGTATTTTTTATTGGAGTAAAATGTGATATGTAAATTTCAATTTTCTAGGTCTTCTATGTCGTTTTCATATTGTTTCATACGCATTTCAAACACAAATCGACAATGTAGCCATACAAGTTTTATTTGAAACGTCTCCTTAAAGCCCCCATCCTAAGTACAACAGAACGGGCATTAAAACTATTTTTTTGTGGACTAGACAAACAGCCCCGTACTAGGATTTGGAAATTAATACTAGATCCCTCCTAATTTAAGACGGGCTTGTTTGGCCAGTTTTTAGATGCTTTCGAATGGATGCCTACTCACTGTAATATTAAAGTTCCGTATAGTGCGTTATCAAATTTTACGTTCTAAATGTTTTAAAGTGTAACATATCTTTTAAACTGAAAAGGAAACAAGAAATATAAAAAAAAGTTGTTCATTGTGTAGTCAGTTCAGTACAACAGAAAGTGCTGAGAATGGTATTCAACCTCTCACAGTACCATTTCCTACAGAAATTTTCTTTTACTAGAAATGTTTTATAACATTTACAACTTTGAATTTTGGGCGACTTTACAAATTTAAAAATAAGTGCAGTTTTTTGCACTTTTTGCACACTTTAAACACTTTTAACCTGTTTTACTAAATATGATAGTGAATAATCCAGCTGTTGCACAATGTTAACATTGGCTCTCAAATTAGCAATTCATTCAATAAGTCGCAATTTTTGAAATTGCGTCTTTTCACGCCATACATAAAAAAAATTGGTTGAAGAAGCTGGAAATGTAGGATGCAGCTGCAACTTCATGGTTAACTGAGAAATAATGCTTAGTTACATTAGAAATGAACATTTTAATTTTATACAGTGCATATCCTATGCGTAAGTTCTTCTGAAAGTTTGAATGCGAACCTTTAAATAATAAAATGAAACAGGGAGACAACGAATAAATTCTTCAACGGGAGTCAGTGTAGTAACAGACAACGGAGAAGCGTAAACAAAATTTAGGTTTTCAGATGACCATTTCTCAGCAAATGAGATAAATAAACTCTCTGTACATTTTGTTCCTATTACTTGACCATATTTCTATCGATCATTTTGCTAAAGCTTTCTAACTTCTAAACTCCCTGCCCTCGAGTGAAAGCACGAGTTTGCTTGCGTGGTTCCTTGACCAAGTCCATCCGCCGCTTGGACAGGATTGGACAGGGACGATGTCAAGGGCGACCAAGGTCGTGTCGATGTCAATGGTATTCGACTCGTAGAGGACTTTGTTTTCGCACGCACTCGCACTCGCACTTTGATTTTTGATGTAGGGCCCTTGAAAAATTCCGTAGTGTCCTAAGGGTCTGATTTATTAGGGAAATGTTGTGTTCGTCCACCAGGAGGCCGATGAGCCCCAACGATGAAGCGCTGAATGAGATCAAAATAAAAATACGTTAAAATCTTTAGAAGAAAGTACTTCCAACATAATATTTCGTTGCTTTAAAAAAAATCTTATGACCTGAATGATTTTCTGAAAAAGTAAATAAATTCGGGATTCAAGAATGTTTGAAGATTTTTAAAAATTTGCTATTTCTCAATGCATTTAATAAAAATTCTACAACGTGAAAATATTTCAAAAAACGTTCTTTGTTTCAAATATTTAGTTGTATCGTAAGAATCTTTATTAAGCTTTTTGTGTTAATTAAGACGGATTAATTAATATATAAATTCAAATAATTAATTCAAACATGCTCTATTAAAATCCTTCTAAAACACTAACAAAAATTTGGCTGCAGAACGACGTAACTGAAACTGGCTTCCAGAAGTACCCCAAATTAAATTAATTTTTGACTGGCGTGAAATCTTTAAAAAAAAAGAACTTTCCGATTTGATTCTGAACTCTGACTAACACTACTCTTCTATGCGCCTATTTTTAATACTTCTGCTATTAAAAAAGCTAATTTAAAATTTTAATAATATTCTGCGTAACCTTATGTTAGCTCATGTTAAAAGTTGACGAAAACATTTTTTTTTATAAATTGTATTTACATATAATTATAAAATTGCAATTAATTATGTGGTGAGATAAGTGACCTACAGAAATTAAGTTCCTATGACTCAAGGCGATGATAACAAAAAGTGGACTACTACACAGCGTTTCTTATATCCGCAAAATGAAATAAATTTTTAATTTCTCAGGAAAAATTTCTATAGCATTTCCCAGTTTGCGAGAAATTAAGAAAATGGAAATTTTTAGAGTTAGCAGACAACCGCCCGGTAACGCAAATCCCTGGGGTTTTGGATTTGTTGTAGTTTATTTCAAGTCTATATTACCGGACTCTATTCTTTCGATATGAGACATAATAAAGGCTCTGTACAAGGGGTTAATGGGGTCAACCTTCGTCAATTTCCCCACGTAAGAAGGGGTGCCATTTAGCAACGACATTGACCAAATTTTGATTTTCACAGAGGAGTAGGAGAAGGCGTGGAGAGCTCTCGACGTGCGTCTCTGTCGGATGACGTATGTTGGAAATTGCGTTGCTATCTTTACGCGGAACAGTTGTCCACAGTTTGCAACGCAGGTAAGCTCGTCTTCGTCTTTCATCGCAAGCTACGGGTTGGAGTTAGAGTTTCCTACAGAGTGTACTTTTAAGTAAACATGGCTATACAGAACCTTCAGAAAATGTTGTTTGCCAGACATGTCTTTTTTTTTTTTTTTTTTAAATTTTTCTAAAATGGTCCAAAATACCACTATTTGTTTATTTTCTTTTTGGTGAAAGCACTGTGACTCGCTTTTGATTCGTCGTAAGCAATATTACTTATTTTCTTTTTCTCCAAAGATTAGCCCCAACTTCGTTGAACACATTGTGCAAAACCTAAAAACTTTGAATCAGCGTCAGGGGTCGCTTCAATGGACCAACAAAACGCAAAACTCAATTAAATTTACATCTCCAATTGACAATAATGTGGTTCTAAGCTAAACGGTGTTTACAAAAAAAAAATTGCCCTCAAAATCTCAGAAACATATACCAAGGCATTCTAAATTGTAGAATTCAGCAAATTATTGAAGCCGGAAATTTTTATGCCGTGCTGGAGAAAATTGCTGTTGAGAGTATGTACAACTTGACTTTTACGTGAAATTTGACATTTAATTGGCAAATAATTTAGGGAAGCCTCTGTACATTCAAAAAATTTTAACACAGGAGAGGCAATATGCCCATTATCTAGACATTAGAATTCTAGGGTGATAAATTTGGAATAATTTTCAAACGGTGCAAAAGTCCTGCACTTGTAAAATAATTATATTCTCCTTAGTCTTGAAATTGTATCATAAGCCTTTTTGCCGGTGGTTCAAAATCCCATTGCAATTCCATTGTTGTTCAAAACAAATTAAAATCAAATTGTTTCGTCTGATATTTAAAAAGGCTTTGTACTATGTTGACGCAAAACGGGCCACGACAACTTTTCCTGAACAAATTTACGACTATTTGCCATTATTTATTTACGAGCAAAAATTTGAAAACCCGTGCTTTCAGCTTCAGGACGAAGGCATAGGGGTCACATATTCATTAGTCACATTATCACATCTAATTAAAAGGCACAAGTTGTATCCATATTTAATTTCTGATATAAAAGAATTTTCGGGTAAATTGAATGCCCATTTGTGGAGCTCGGCGAAAAGTAAGAGTCGGGTGGAAGAGAGTTTTTATGCAACCGTTACACACGGACACAGGGAATTTTTGTTATCTAGCAGAGGACCACTCTAAATACTTTCTCTGCGCACAATGTTTCGTGAAGGTGAATATCCAGTAGAACGTGAATAATTTGGACGCAGGGCTAACTTTAACTCTTCTCCCCCAATTCCTTTGCATGGGAGATAATACTGGAAAAAATTAAAATGTTTTTTAATTCAAAATTTGAAACAAATTACTACGAAAATACATTTAGAAAAGCAATGTTGTAATTGGAGTTTGACTTTTATAAAAATAGATTAAGTTCTTTTGTAAGAACAAGACTTATGTGTGTTCTTTAGAAGCAGCTAATGAACTTTGAGCAAAGAAAAAAAAATCAGTTTCAGACAATACATTGTGTTGGATTTTTTACTTTTTATTTTTGAAATAAAATTTTAGAAAGACTTTAGAACAGCAAGTGTGTAATTTGGATTTGTATTAATTTCAAACAGTGGAAGTCACATTGTTTTGTATTATTGTATGCTTACCACCACTTACATTTTTTTTATTATTTTTGCAAGGGGTTTGCACTGTTTCCGTTTTCGATTTTCGTGTTTCGAAAATTTGGTACTGTAGTAAACAAAGCAAATACTTAATTGAAATTAGTTAATTGAAATTAACTAAATGTAGCATTAATTGCTTGATTAAGTTAGTTAAATATCAGTTAATTAGCGAACGTTAATTAAAATAAAGTTATGCCACTCACTCCTTCACCAATAATAATTTCGAGCTTGTCAAAAATCCATTATAAAAATTCCACCCACTAATTTGTTGCACTCGAGCTTTCTTTAATTTCATTGGTAAAATAAAACGGGAAGCGGATGAGGCGTGAGCGGAGGTCACGTGAAAGCAATTCGTTAAATAATTAAGAAGTTAGTGAAGTTAATTAGATCATTGACTTCCGAATTGTCACTTTGAATCTTCACCTTTGATTTCGCACACAGAAAGGAGAAATTTCTCTGGTAGAAAAAAGAAAGTTTCTATTTTATTTTTTTTTATTAAGTTATCTTTTGAGTGCTACTGCTCACAATGCAGGTTACATTTCAATTTTAAAATATTTATTTTACAAAGTTGTTTCAAAGCATTTGATTAAAATTAAAAAACTGTTTTAAATCTGTTTTTTTTTCTGAATCTGATTTCTGTTCTAAAAATACAGCCTCCGTCTACCGAGAGTGAATTGAGGGGAAATTAACTGCTGGGACATCCAATCGACGTGAGCAATAGCAAGATTTATTACAAGAACTTTATTCAAATACCCTCTCAGCAATTTTTTCAGTTGTACAGAGGCTTTTTTTATATAAACAAACAATGTGGTACACAGCCCGTGTCAATATGCAGAGAGATTTTCATGAAGCGTCTTCTAAGCTACAACAAGCGTCTTCAGATGTTTTTATTAGACGCCGTATGCATATTATATCTGGTAAAAATAAAATTACTATAAAAAAATCAAGTTCAAGTTACCTATTTTCGCTAAGGACGCCATGTTGTGTAATTTTATACGTTATCAGAGTAATCGGAACAAAATAAAAATTGTTGTTAAAAGTAATTATTATTAAAAGTACCTATACTTAAATTAAATCTGTAGTTAAAGTAAAGTAAAGAACTGTAAATTAACAAAATGAGAGAGTTTGGATACAATGTCTTCATCTAGTCTAAATTTTTGAAATTTTAATGTATTATTTAATTATTATATGTTATATATTTTATTTTATTTTAATTATTTTAATAATTTACCATTTTTCTAAAATAAATCTTATTTTAAAATAAGCTATTAGGTTTCGATTTTGGACCTTCGAGAGAACTTGGTTTTTATGAATTAGAGTGGGAAGGTTGAGAATGCTTTTATAATAGCACTTAACTACTAATTACTAATTAAATTTAATTACTAAAGCATGGAAGTGAAAGTAATTACAGAAAAGCATGAGAGAGTGATCTGGAAGCAAAGATTACATAAATTCCTACTACCAATTTCTCAAACCACCGCTTTTTATAAACCTTTCAAATCGAGTCAAGAAAAGGCATTTAACGACAAATTTTCCAAATTTTCAATCCAGATTTCTTATGTGATTTAACACGTAAAATAAAACTGTTGGAATAAAGAAGTTTTAGACTCCGTTTAGACTTGAATTGAATTGAATTTTAGTTTAGTTGCGAAGAAATCCGCTTCATATGTTCCAGTTTTTTTTATATTTAAGATTTTGATTTCGAGAATGATGAGTGATGTGTTTACGGATAACACCAATTTTTTAAGGTGCGCTGAATGTTGTTACGAAAGGGCTTAGGACTAACGCTGATTGTTGAACGCTGCGTTATCGCTGAACGCTGAAAGCCAATAAAATATTAAATTTCAGCGTAAGCGGGACACAGTTTCATTTTCAAAATTTGAATTTTTATGTTTTCCACGTAAATTTTTTTGCTGGAGCTTTTTACGAGGGCGTAATCTTTGGTAAAGAAGATGAATTAACAAAAAGCGAAAGATTCCTGTAGCTGGTTTCTCGTTCCACTTTACTCCAGAGATTCTCCTTCAAAATTAAGAAACGGCGCTAAGTATCATTTTTTGATCTTTTTTGAAACGATCTGTACATTATAACTCATCGTGGACTACATTGCTTACAGGCGTGACAGGAAACGTAGAAATTGACAAAATCGGAAATCGAAATTCAGACCCTTTCGTCGTCGAAACAAATTCAATCACGGGCTATTTCAAGGCAAAATGCCAAGCAATCCGCCCAATGAAAATGTTTTTCTTAGTAAGTACGTTAAAATTAAAATATTCATTTATAAGTATAGTAAAAGACACTGAACACACAATTCCAAAATGCTTCAAATAACTAATAAGTAGTGCCAAAAGTTTTCCCTAATATTGAAGTCAGTAATTTGAATTTGATTTGAATTTTGATTTTTTTTATTTGATTTTTTTTGCAGTCAGAATTGCTAGAACTTCGAGAAGTTTTTTTTTCTGGAATTTTATTGTTTGACAATTTGAAGACGCTGGCCGTCATTGACTTATTTATTTGGATTTTTGTTTTAAATCTGCATATCAGTGTGGGTTTTTAGTCGCGAATTTAATTGTTTTATTTATTCATTTTTTGAGTTTGAGTCTGAAATATAATCCGTGTTCATATACTTGTAGATAAAAATGGATTTACTTGAGTTAATCAAGGTTAGTTAATTGAAAACTCACTATTTTTGTTTTTAATTCATAAACGTCTTTTTGCGTAAAACCCAATAAAAACGAATTTTGAAAAACATTTATCCTTCTTGACGATAGACTTGCTAAATGTCAAATAAACGAATTGATTTGAAATTGAAAAACGTTTATTAAAAATTCAAAATTCTAATTCTCAAAATCGTGTTTGCTAAAGGTTTAAAAACGTTTTTCTAGCCGTTTTTTTAAACGATTTCATTTCTCCGTAAACGTTCTTGAGGTCGTCCTTCGTGTCTTCAAGGAGGCTCGCGAGCGTCTTAATTTCGTACTTTTTATCAGCGTTCACGGTTTCCAGACTATTTCAATTCTCCTAATTACGGAAAAATGTACAGAACGTTTTTTATAGCATGTAGTGTGTCTCAGCATTTGGCAAATGCTGGTGAAAGTAGGAAACGCAGAAGTCAAAATTAAGAACATCAAACGCTAATGTAGGAATAGGGGAATTCCAAATAGAGAAAGTGGATTTTTTTTAAATAATGCTACAAAAGAGAAAGTAAGTCGTTGAAAGCCAATTAAATACAACACAAGATGTAATCAAGAATACATGAAACAAGAAATATGGTTTATTAAAAACGTCGTTGCTGCAATATCGTAACTCAAATTCAAAAGCTCATGCGGCTCATTCATGGCTCATGGCTCTTTTTGGCTCATTTTGTTTACAGGTCGCTTTAATTTTCGAAGCATTTCTTTTATTTTTCAAAATTATCAATTTTTTTTATTTAGGTATAACAATTTGTTTGTGCCGAGTAAGGTCTTACGTTTGTAAAGGCCTGTAAGGTCTTAGGTAAGGTGTAAGGTAAGTAAGGACTAAAGATTCTCCTGAAACACACTTTTTTTTTACTACAAGACAACACAACAGTACAACTAAAAATTTGCTAAATTAGAATTTGAACGGTAATTCGAATCACAAAATGTAGAACTCTTCTGTAAGAATGATTTTTCTTCTTTAGAAGCAACAAATGAATGTTAGGGACCGGATTTTTTAAAATCAATTACAACTAATGTTGCGTTGATTTTGCTAGATCTTGTATTAAAAAAAACTGCAAATAACGTCCTCAAATTTTCTGAAAATATTTTGAAAAAAAAATACAATCAATTTGTAATTTTAAAGAATTTAGAGTAATTCTAACAATGCCAATGCTCTATAACTTGTTTGTTACAATGTTCTCTTTTTTTTTACCTTTTGAACATCCTGACTACCATTTACCTTTTTGCTTTGATTTTTGCTAAGATTAATTTACCCCGAATTAGTTCTGACCTTGAATGAATGAATTTGTATGAAAATAGGAAATCCTTGTTCATAAGTTGTCTTTGGAAATTTCTTAATTGAAATTATTTAATGGAAATTACTTAATAAGCTTAAGTGAAATATTTTAATTGAAATTAGTTAAACTAACCGCTCAATTCATTTATTCACAAAAAAGTTAATGCTTTTTCCATGATGTCTTTCGATCGCATAATTAGAAATAGTCGCTTACGAGAACATGGTCACTGATTGATGTGACACGCTGTGAAGGCCTTTGTGGAGAACCTTTAAAAACCCATTTGAAACAAGCCATTTTATGAGTTTGACCCAAAAATGGACAATAACGGTTACTCGCTTATATTCCGTTATAAAGCCAAGGATGTGTATTGAGTAGTTCGGTACCGCGAGGGCAATGATAATGAGAATTAAATATTAACTTAATGAGTTTTCCTGATGTCCTATGATAGGCTTATTTGGATAGTCTTAAGTACATAAGTTTTTTCAATAGCAAAGGAGTAATTTCGTTTTTCACAAAAAATATATTTAATACAATGATGATGTCCATCTAAAACAATGAATGTAGTGTAGATGACTCATTGTATTACCATTTCGTCCACTTGCGGCTAAAGGCGCTATAAATTAGCGTTTTTATGCAAATTCCTAAATAAAAAAAAAGTAGCATGGAACCTTGGAAGAAAAAAATGAGATGCTTGGAAAATTGAGAAATTGTAAAACGGCGTAGAATCGCTGTATCAAACCAACTGTTAATTTTAGGATTTTCAGTAATGCGCATTACTAAAAAGGCTCTGTATATTGTAATTTTACTTTTCAAAGCTTTAGGAAAAAAATCAATCAAATTACCTATGACTTGCACATACAATAACATTTTTTGTACTCAAATAAGGAATTGAACGTTTTGAAAATGTGCATTGCCTTTACAGTGCAAAAATATTAAAAGGCTCCTCAACACAAACCCACAATTTTGAATTTTGAATTGTATACAGCGCGTTTTTCAAATGTCAAACACATATGAACACTTAATTTTAGAGCGCACTCTTTCACTTTATTACAGCATTATTATTATTACGAAGAGATCATAGTCAGTTCATATAGACCCACAATTTCAAATAAAAAATTTTTTAAATGTTGTACATAGCCTTCTTTTTAAATGTTCTATATGACGTACTTTTCAATAATTGCATTCCAGTTTATGGTAAAAAAAACATAAAAAATCTTTTCGAATAGCACATTGCTTTTTTAACTTATTTGTGTGTGCAAAACAGACGTGAAACTTTAGTAATTAAAATAAAAGTTTAAGTTACATTAGAAATGGTATGAACTTTTTAATTTCTTACAGTGAACTTCTTACGTGTAAGATTTTTAATTTTTTAGAGTGAACTTCTTACGTGTTAGATTTTTTGAAAGCTTAGACTTGGGAATTTTGAAATTAATCAAATAAAATAGGGAGACTACGAAATTTTTTTTAAACGGCAAGTTGGTGCAGCGGGAGAAATGTAACAAAATTAAGGTTTTCCGATGAAGCCTAATCTCAACAAAATATGAAAAACAAAGTCTCTGTACTTTTTGTTCTTTTAATTAATAAACTTGATTAATAATTCGCCCTTGACAAAATTCCGTAAGGGTGTGATTGATTAGGGAAATTTTGAGGATGCCTATGAGGTCCGGACCACACCTAGTCGAGCTGTCAAGGAAGACGAGGGTCTATGGCATGAGGTCATAAGCCGACTTGTTCTCTTCCTGACGCACGAAGTGCTGACTGAAGTCAAAGGGACATTTAAGTAAATTGACGTCAGGTCAATTATTAAATCTGGTCAATTGGTAAATAGCAGTTCAATTAAGCAATTAAGGGCTTGCTTTGAATTTGCATTTTTCCCTCGGGAATTTAAGAGCTCTGCATGCATTTTCAAATTATACTTTTCACAGAAGAGTCGGAGAAAGCAGAGAGAGCTCTTTAATGTCGTATGTTGAAAATTACGCAGCCATCTTTACGCAGAACAGTTGTCGCAACGCCGTTGAGCAAAGCCTCTGCTGTGGCAAGATTATAAGTTTCCGCTATTTCCTACAGAGTTATTTTTAGTGAACATGGTTATACAGGGCATTCAAAAACGTTTATTTGAGTGTTGGGCGACGTATCGACCAATATGCAATTCTCGATGTTTCACTACCTTCAAGCCATACATAAGGAAAATTGATTTAAGGATACTAGAAATAAATTAGTACAGTTCCTCTTTGTCTTTTCTAATAATTATTAAACAATTTGTAATAAATAAATAGATAAAGACAGAATAATTAAAATGCGCATTGTACGTACGTATGGCGCTTTGTTACAAAATATATCTATAACAAATTGTTGCTTGATGGGTGCCCTCGCGTTGCATTTGAAATTCGAACCAATTTAAAAAAAGTTTACATTAACAAGGGGCCATCGCGTCGTGAGCGAGTCCTATTTGCTTAAAATCTTAAATATGGATTCAACTATTTCCAAAACTAACTTCTTTCTTACCTTGCTGTCACACCCCGAAGTCGCTCCGTCAAATTGCGTCTTCGGGGCGCGACATCTCAAGGACGTGACGCCCACGAGGAGCACACGGCTCTCTCGTGGGACGCCACGTAATGTAGGGCAATAGGAGCAAAACCGTTTATGTGCCAAAATCCGGACACAGTTCTGTAATTAGAACTGTGCCCGGGTTTCCATAACGTCTTTATAAGAGGTCCACTGACCTAGAAACGGAGCTTTTTAGGTTCTAGCTTTTGGGCTCGTTAGATTATTGCTTATCCCTTTTTAAGTCTTGACGGTTTTCGGATTATATTATACTAAATTCGCAACATAGTTTTGATCCACCGCCCTTCAAGGGGTCAAACCCTTGAAGGGACGGCGTCTCTTCCGGAGCACTTTCTCATAACAACTTTCTCCTCCAAATCTGGTTTGTTATTTCTCCAAATGGTCTTCTAACACGTCGGATAATAAAAGTTCAACCTCTACATCATCAGATAAGTCCTCACTATTTATTGGCATTTACTTTATTATATTATACAATTAGATACAGTCAGATTTCTCTTCAACTGAGGCTATCAAGGCCGGAGGACTTAGGGAGTGACCCCTGGTGTCGCTTCCTGAGTTCTCGGGAGATTGTGTGTAGACATCCCCGTCTCTCGGCCCAACCTGAGCCGGGGGTTCGGGGGGCTCACACTTGCATTTTACTCAATGGTCATAAATTTTTCAAAACTTTGAAAATACGATTTTTAAATGTTTTCCCGCTCCTGGACATCCTTGGAATTTGTCATGCGCCTCTAAAAAACTGCAAACAAAATTATATTAGAGAACTAAAGCTAGTTAACAAAAATGGCATTTCCGAGAAAAGAGACTCGGTGTTTTTCACGCAAATTCTCTGAACGAAAACTGTCTCAGTGTGAAATTACGTATATTGGGTTGGGATGAACGGCATAAAAGTCAATACAACTTTTGACACAATCGTCGTTTAGCGATCGAACCAGACAAAAAACAGAAAATTTTCTTTTGCGTTTCGTTTTACTTAAAAGTGCTCTGTAGGTACACAAAACCGTAAATTCAGTGTCGTACCTTCACAAATTTATGACTTCTAGAACATGAGGCGAGAATCTGAATCCTTCTGGATTTCCTGGAATTGCAGCTGTTAAATTTGCTGACTGAACCTCTTTTTCCAAATAAAGAAAAGTTGAGAAAGAGAAAGCAATAATTACCTTCCCTCTCGGTGTGGTCATCTTAAAATTTTAAAAACTTCAATTTAATTCAATTACTCTCATTTCTACGCCCTCCGGAAAGTTTCCCGTTTCTACTTTGGAGAGAGAAAGAATGAAATCTAAAACTCTAAAACTAGTAGATGACCGCACTGTATTTACCTTCTCTGTACAAATGAAGGATTTGTACACAGAACTCACTTTGACTCTCCAACTGCCAATGTCGACTACAACTCGTTTTAGACAGCATTTGTCGCAAACGCAATTGGAAACTCTTGGCGGTGATTTACGACAGAAAAGAACTCTTCTCACTCACTGTCGGTGAGTCATGCGCCGTGCTAACCGCTCACGTCAAAGTACAGAGGGATTCTTATGAAACATCAAAGCTTTCAACAAGCATCTTATGATCAAAATTTTAGACGTTTTCTTTTTAATTTATAAGACGCCAAATGAAAGATTTTCTGCTTCACACGTTGTAAAAAAAAAAACTAAAGCGAATAGTTAACTATTGCACTCGAATCTAAGCAAAAGTAATTGCTGTTAGAAGTTATTGTAATTAAAAAAATTGTAATTACAATACTTATAATTAAAAGTAATTTTAATTAAGAAGAGTTGTAATTAAAAGTGCTTTGAATTATATTTTTGAAACAACTGATGAAGACACTGACAATACAAATGTTTTCCGTTTTGGTTAAAATTTAACCAGGTTAGTACCGAGAAAACTAAACCAAGAACGACATCCAAACAATCAGCGCAAGCCCATGACAGATTTTGTTAACTATAGTTGTATTTCTTTGGAACCTTCTACGACGGAGTAGAAGGCAATTAGCAATTCTCCTTGAATTGGCCCTGAATGAAACACTTTTGAAAAATGGATCGCCGGTGGACGGGAAAATTAGCGCTGAAAATGTGAGTAAAAGGTTTTAAAATTAAGAAACGCCGCTAAATATCAGCAATTAAGCATTTGTGAAACGCTCTGTATATTCTTGGCTCATTATTGACGATAGTGCTTTTCGGTATGACAAGAAAAATGGACATTGACAAAAATGTAGATCGAAATGCCGACTACGCCTTATTCGATATGAATCGAATCCTGGGCTATTTCTGGGTAAAGAGCACGGTCCCTATAGGGCTATACCAGATAAGTATGATAAATTATGATAAACCACTTCTCCTTCTTCTAATTTATGTTTTTCACGGTGCTTTCTCCCGACCGTGGCTCTCTACTGGCGAAACAAAGCGAAAGGTTCTCAACGATGCCAAGATTCGATGGCCAAGAGACAAAGGCTCTGCGTCCGACGTACTTGAATGCGGCCAAGAGGACCTTTGAAAACGTTAAAGTGCGTTAAACTATTTACACCTGTCCTAAGACCAAGACGGGCATATTTGACTTTGATCTAAAAAATTTGTTTTGAAATCAAGTCTAAAAAAAGCGTAACAAAATTATTTTTGAACTTTCTCTAATTGAAAACTTTCTCCCGGAATTTGGGGAATTGTGTTGATTATGAAAATTTTCTTGTTCCTTTTTTTATTAACGCTCATAGCTTCTACTCTACTTCTAATAAAAACAATACATGTAAAAAAATAACACATTGGTACTTTCTCCACATTGTTCAAAATGTTGGCAAACGAGAGAAAGCGAATGGAAGAAAGGAGCACATTATCTTGGCGCTTGCTTTCAACATCACAAAATCATGCGAGTTTCACCTCTTTTGCGCTTTCACTGCAAGGTAACCTAGCATTTTGAAAAAAAAATTTCTGTATACTTCACACGGCAAATCTCCAATCGTAGCCAAGATATGGAGTTTAGACGCCAACTGAAAAAATTTTACGACCGACTTTCGCTTTATTCATTGACGTGTTTCACTATTCAAGAAATTTTAAGGAAATTCGTGTTTTTTTTGTGTTTTTTTTAGAAAATGTATAATTATTTTCTGAAGTGTTGCATTTAAAAAACGATGCAACTGTCCAACCCTCGAAGGCCGAGTGGTTAGAGCCTTTGAGCTCTAGCCATGGACGGACACGGGTTCGAGTCCCTGTGTCGCCAATATGGAAGTGGTTTTTTCCGAAAGGTTTCCCACTTCCC
>JAQFYP010001892.1:0-14099 GCA_034694865.1 Bilobella braunerae | reverse complement strand
TGTCATCGATTGGAATCTAACTTTGATAGGTCTAGTTTTTTCTCCACTTGGGTTGTACTTTCCAATACGGTAAGCCTAAGCTTTCTGTATGAATTGACTTTACTGCAAGAAGGTCACTAGTCATGTGGGTATTCGATTGTTTACTGATCAGCATAATCACTGTGTACATATGGGAATGAGATAAGTATGGCTTGTATGATAGTGTAAACGCCATATGGTCTAGTTAGGCGCGGCTTAGATAATTAATTTTTTGTCAAATTATTTTAAGGGGTGGGCTCTCTGTGATCGCTGAATAGGCATCAGTTAGGTGCGGTTTGAGAATTTGAGTTTCGGGGGGTCTCTCAAAATTACATGCAAAAAGGGTATGGCCGGTTCAATACAGAGATTTCGGTGTGAAACCACCGCCCTACACTCTACACTTACTGGGCCAAATATTTTAACGCAACCCAAAAGTTTGGTTACGAAAAATGAGATTACATCGAAATCATTTCAATTCAAATATGTAAAATTTTAAAATTTATTATAATATAAATACACAGGAATTGCGATACTTTAATTATTTTTTTTTTAAATCTACCTTTCGAAATCCCAATAGAAAACAAGACGGAACTAATTTTTATATTAGCATTTCATTTTGTCCGATGAACTAAATAACACATGTTATTAACTCTGAACATAACAAAAACGTGACAAGAGTTACAGAATCTGTGTTTTTTTTTATTAATTACAGTGCTATTGGATTTCGTCCGGAACTCATATGTCTAGACTCCAAAACTCGGAAATGTGAATCGTATTTAAAATTGACGGTATTTTACCAGTATTATCTACAAACATGCAAAATATGCACACCGGTTATTCGAAGGGAACAAAACGAACATTCTACGTTTTCTACAAAAAAAAAATTTCAATTTCTTTTTTGGCTGCACATGTTTTCACACGAATGAATATAATTTAATTTTGTTTTTAATTTCACTTAATTTAATAATTTAACAAAAATTAAATTTCAACTTTGCGCGTTGCAGTATCGCCCTGTAGCTTTGAAATTACTTAAAATTTAGCCTGACAACGATTTGATGTGTATCATTTTAATTTTAAAGAACCGTATTTCTCAATTTTTCCAACCCAATTTTGAGCTTACTAATTTACAATCAATTCTTTTTTAAAGCAAATTAAACTTGTATACTGAATTTTATATCTATCAAAGTTAACCTTAATTGATGTGTTGATTTAGTACAAGGAATTTGAAAAGGAAAATCACTTTAATCTATGTCAAATCTTGCAACATTTTTAAAAGCGTAATACTCATAGGCCTCATTTTCTTTGACACAAGAATTATTCTCTCCCAGTGTACCCTCCCATGTACCCTCCATGTAAATTGGCAATGTTGCCAAGTCTCCTATAGGAAATTGCTGTATGACATATCTAAATGGTATATCTAAATGTACCCTCCCATATGTTCCCTCCCATAAATTAAATCATGTAAATAGTGATGAAAAAACTATAAAATCATATAAATAATGATGAAATCACAAAATAAGCATCATATGGTAAGAGAATACAAAAATTTGACCACATCCTGTTAATCGTTGGTTCAGTGACAAGTTTTGTTTCGTTGCTCCTGCCGCCGGAGGCATGTAGCATGGGGTATGTTTAATGTACCCGACGAGCGTAGCGAGGAGGGGCGGTATCCCACATATCTTTTTCAAAAATTTCATATCTCTTTCAAAAATTTATACTTTTTTATTTAGTTTAAAATTTTTAATATTTTTAATTGTGGCTTTTAAAAGGGCCATTGGAGGGTACATGGGAGGGTACAGTTAGATGCACTACAGCGATTTCCTATAGAGAATTTGGCAACACTGCACAATTTACTTGGAGGGTACATGGGAGGGTACACTGGGAGGGTACAGTGGGAGGGTACGTTAGCGTCGTCTGCCTTACTTCAGCCAAACTATTAATCAATCAATCAATCATTGTATTGATATACGGCCAACCCATAACAACATGTTAACATTAATGTGTTAGTATGATACGAGAGTATAAGTTAGTTTACCAATTACATTAATAGCTGAACACAGCATAAGTCCACTGAAGTATTATTGAAATTAAATGAAAAATGGTTAAAATAAAATAAATGAGGTCACATTAGTTTAGAATTATTCACTAAAATAATGGTAATAATGGAAAGTATAATGGTTACATTTTGAGGTATTTACTCACAAAAACAGTTGGTACCCAAAGTTGTAAACTAAGAGAGCAAAGCTTGAGAAGCAAATGCAGGAATGCCATTGCAGAGTCGCAGGATCGGTTTGGCTTTGTTAGCGCCGCGTCCTGTGCAATGACTCTCAAAATGGCGGCAAGAGCATGAGGAAGTCACATCCAGAGCACACTGCTTAAAGAGGTTATCTGGAGTATAGGCAGATGGTACCTCTTGTAAGTGTCGGGATCGAGGCATCTTGTAGTAAGGGAGTCAATTAATTGTTCCAAAGCAGTTGTTGTAGGATAGAGTAAGAGGCTGGTTGTAAGATTTGCTTTTTCTCGAGCGCTTGAGGGACAATCCAATAGGACATGGTGAAAGGACAAACCGGAACCACAGAACTTGCAGGCTTCTACCTTAAATGCGCCTGGATTTACCCATTTTCCACTGTTGAGGAGGTTGTTCTGGTACAGTCGAAGCTGTGCGAGTCTTGTCATTATGAATTTTGGGAACTGATTTAGAAGGTAATGTTTCGCCGAGAACCTGCTTCCGGTTAGCTTGCAGAAGTGGGGCAGGCAATGGGAGTTCTTTGCAGAATCCAGATCAACGGTTCCCAGCTTGTTTTGAAGTCTCCTTAGGAAGTTACCTTTGTTGAGAACGGCTAAGTCGTAGGCATTTCATTTGTAAGCACTAGTTCTGCTCGTTAGTCTCCTCTCTGAAAGAAGCTTTCCTCATGTTTTTTAAGCGGCATGAGGCGGTGACAGAGCATCTGGGCTGCGGAGAAGCCTGCACCATTGTTGATAGTAGAGCTTAGCTACCTCAAACTTGGTTGGCAATATTCCAGTTTCTAGTCAGACAAACTAACGCGGGGAAGAAATAAGGACCCCTAGTGCATTTTTTCAGGTACCTTTCCTAAAGTTTCGTAATGTAATGAGCTCCAAATTCCAGCACTATAGAGTGTAGTAGAGTGCAGGATTGACTGGAGTAGTTTTGTAATAGTTTCCAAGTCGAAACAGCGTGAAAATTTCAAGGTTGGCCTCAATGCGGCTGCATGACCTTGGCTTGTTTTGCGAACTTTCCAGTTGACAGAAACGTGACCCCAAGGTAAGTGTATTTATTTGCAGAATCAATTTCCACTCCTCTCCAGAAAACTTTCTCCAACCCTTGGATTTTACCACTCTTCGAAAAGACAACGACCTTTGTCTTTGCCGTGTTGGATTTTTCTAAACTATACTACACGATGAATCGGTTCTAAACCAATGAGTGGCTTAAATTGCAGCGGCATTCTTTTACCTGTAAAGTTTATTTCTGATTCTTTTTGTCCATTGTACACTTATGCCGTAAGCAAATAAACAGTTACTCAAATTTAAACTTTATAAACAAATATACCATACATTCGTTTAAATCTAACAGAACCGAATTTCTAAACTTAAAAAGTAAATCTTTATTTTTAAATTTTTCATTCTTTTTTTTTTCATTTTTTTAGCAAGAAAGAAACATCAAAAGTAAAACTAGAGTATTTGAAATTTTATTACTTTGAAGATGTTGACTTAATGTTAGTCGAGGGTCACAATTAGTTGGCAATACAAAGATCGCCTAATAATTTTTGTGAGTACGAGTATCGTTGATTAGAGCTGATCTAATTGGCGATATTTTGCATTTTCAAAATTCAAGGTTAAGTTACTTGTTTTGAGACACTTGCTTATCTCATCTAAATGTACTTTTCCCTTAGTGCCAACCCGCTACGGAAGTAATTAGTAGGACCAAAATTGGGGACAAAATAAAAGGCCTAACATAAAGGCAGTAAAATAAAAGGTGATAAATTAATTAGACTAAATGTAAATACTAATTCTATTGAACCAACATCAATTCCAAATGGAATAATAATAAATGTGCCAATATGTTTACTTTAAATTTAATAATTTGAGCAGCATTAAATATATCTTTTTTGTTTAGGTTTATTACATGCATAATATTAATTTTGGGCATATGTTCTTAGTTTTCGCTTATTGTCTATCCGTGTAGGCTTAAGGTTTTCCCGGTCCCAAAACGATGGGGGTCTAAATACGCCTCAAACGTGGTTACTCTTCCAAAATCTAAAGATCCTAGAGGAGTGGACGCAGAAGGTCAAACGAGGTACCGTTGGAAAGGGCATCGTTTTTTCTAAAACCTGATAGATTCCGAATGTCAAATTTATATTTCTAACGTTGTGTTTTATCATTCAAAATTTTCTGAAACTAAAGGCCTAATTTCTTTGCGATGTCATCCCAAAATTGAAATTTACAATCTATCAATTCAAAAAGCAAAGGCCTTTACAATTCATCGTACCTCATTTGTATTTTTAAGTCTTTATGCCTAAAACTAGTAGATTTTACAACGTTGAAAAACGTGAATTATATTATTGTTCTAAAAATCAACAAATGATTGAAGACTTCGTAGTACGAGTGATACCGAAGCGGGAATTTTGTTTATTTTGTTTTCAAATGCAAACCCCATGCCAAAAACGAGCATGGGCGAGATTCAGCAAATCAGAAATCACTTTTTATTTGAATCTAACAACTGCAAAAATGAAAGCTAAAATGGAAATGTAGATGGCTAAAGATGAAACTCACTCAGTAGTCGTTTGCTAATGAGAAAATTCTAAAAGTTCGGTTCAAAAGTAACTTTCAAATTCAAACAATTTTTCTTGCTCAATCTTACAAGGTTTCGGAAGTCACTAAAGACACAAGCCCTAATCGTGTCATCAGTAAATGACCGTGGAGTAGAATTTAATTAACTTTAATTTAATTACTGAAAAATTATAATAATGTCTTGATACGAACAAATACGACTTGGGGTGGGGGTAAACCTATCCCAAATTGGGGGGGGGGGTTCTGTGGTGTAAACTGACTTACATTTATTAAATACAAGATTTGATCTCTTAGGCAGACGCGACTTTTTTTTATGCCACGGTTGTGAGCCTGACCGTGGCCTAGGTTGTTAGTGGCTTATAACCGTTAGAATTATGGCTCAGTTTGTTTATTAGACAATTGATTAGTATTGTTAACAGGTCATTTTATTTATTTCGGTTTCTTTTATATTAGTTCTTTTATTTTAGATCCTTGAACTCTCCTTTAGGTTTTGTATCTCTTTACTTCATTTAGGCCATTGAGTTTAGGTGTTTTTTTTATGGTATTACACGAATTTTCCGCTACTAATTTCCATCCTCGTTCTTTAGAAGAAGAAATTACCGTTTCTATGTGTAGCCACTGAGGGCCGCGAGGTTCAGTTGGTTAGGGCGTCTGTTCCTTTCCAATGGCTTCTTAGGATCGAATCCTGATCCGCCCTATAAAAAAAAGTGCCATAGGACGATAAGTGTCTACGCTCCAGAGCTGGCAGAAGAGAAAAAAGCACTCCGGAACGGAGTATTCTGTTGACTGTTAGCTTATCTGGAAAATCTGCATATGCAGATTGATAGCGTGGACGCGTGAGTCCAACCAAGGAGTTTCTTACGGAAGAATCCTAACTTTTCTGTTAATGCACCTGGAGTCAAGAGGATGATTTGCAGTCAGTTATCCTGACTTTAAAAATGTGCAGAGACGATAGAAAGGCCTTTGGCAGTGTATTTCATTTAGTTGCAGCAATGGGCCCGATTGAGGCATGAGCGGTGTGGGTAGAAATACCCCCTTCATTAGCATACATACATATATGTAGCCACTGCCTTGTTGCCCACACGAATGTGCTTATCCAAGTTAATAAGTTTCTAAGGTAAGAATTTTTGTGTAGCATATGAGTATGGCCTACTAAAGCATTAGAGAAGTTTCCATTTCAAATAATAAGAACTGAAACCATCGAAGTTGGGGAAATATGAGAATGAATGAATTTGCATAACCAAATTTAAGTTATTTTTTTTAAATAAAGCTAGCAAATTAGCTGATTATCAAACCTCCCCTGTTTTTCACTTCAATACTTTTTTTTTCAATTCACTCTTCTCTACTCCTTCAACACATATAGTTTGTATAGATTGTAAAATTTACGACACGTAGCAATTGCTAGCATAGCATATCTCCAAATAAATTGAAGCATTACAAAGCAAATTTCCGTGCACTCAACTTAAAGTAGTGTTTTCAGTCTCCTTCTGGTCAAAAAGCCTTAGCCTTTAAAAACCACACTAACTCAAACTGAAATGGATTTTTGCCAACTAGTAGCGGTTTTTAGTGTTTTTACCACTACACGCGCATCAGACAAGACATTGCAGCAAGTAAACAAGGCACGCATAGGTGCGGGTGATTTGCAGCTTTACTTCAAAGGCAAAACTGGCTATTTAAAACACGTAAGAACGTTAATAGTTATAAAAAAAACTCAAAAGTGTGTTTGATTGAAAGCAAAACATCTAAATTATAAAAATTAATTAATTTATTAAATTTTTATTATTATTTGTTTTCAACCAATTAAAACAATGTAGACAATTTGAGTAGACAAGACGACACACAAATTGATTAAATGCCTTCATCAAATAATCGTTATTTCGTATTAACAATTTATCAGCTTTATAAAGATTTGAATGGTTAGTTTAATTGATCATATCTTAAGTGTATTTTTTGTTCGCTCATCACTTATCTGAACGTTTGATTTTATTTAGCTAAGAAAGCATTAAGAATTAGAGAGGAATACTGGTAGCCCTTTTTGTTGAATTACCAGGAAATGTACTTACAGGGACAAATGATGTGTTGAGTGCTATCGTAGTGCTATTAATTTAACAGTGAATTTATGAAAGAAATCGGACACAGGTGTAAGCTTTTAGGGAGCCCTTTAGTTTTAGTCGCTATTATACCCATTACCCGTGATTTAAGCTTGGCTCATATTTGGTTTCAAATGCTTTATTTAATATGGCTACCAGCCAACCATCGAAAACGATAATAATAAATATTCCAAACCTCAAAGGCCGAGTGGTTAGAACAATAGCTCTAGCCATAGACGGACACGGGTTTGAGTCCCGGTGTCGCCAATATGAAAGTGATTTTTTTTTCGAAAGGTTTCCCACTTCCCTTGTCCGAATGGGGTATTGGAGCCCACGACCCATAGCCTGGGAGGTTAGGAGACTTGTCCTAGCTTGGGTAATTGCCGGGATCACGTCCCGGCAAGAGCGAGCCCAGTAAAAAAGTGTTCGGTGTGGTAGTGGTGAATGGAGGCCTTGTAGAAGTTGCGGTTGCGGAGGGGTGTGGTTGAGTCGGTATGCGAAGCGCTGTGATGGGCCGGGCCTATGGCTAAGCAGAAGGCTCCTCGGTGGTCAAACCCACGATCACGGTGTAGCAGAAAGCCCATTCCCTCGCTTCTTACAACATCCTAGTCAACTCACAAGCTCAAAACCACCCTACCTCCTTCACTAGCAAAAACAAACATTGACCAGGCCAATAGGCAAATGTAAAAAAAAAATGATTAAAAAATTATGTTCATTCTAAATTCTTGGATATCGTTTGTTAACTACTTTTTTTAGGCAGGGAAGCTTGCCAAAAGTTTACACAAAAATTGTAAGTTCCATTTCCATAAAAGATCCTCCGCAGTTGCCGGATTTGGTTTGGAATACTTTGGAGAAGCCGGTGAAAGTGGCATTACTGTGTTCTCTTACACGTTGAACAAAATTCCACAAAAACCATTCACCGAAGATATCCATAAAATACACAACTCACATTTGAAGAACATTTTAGCACAGCATAGCAAGCATAGCAAACAGCATACTCAGATAAATTTTTACAATTGGATCGAGTATGAGACAAACTTCAAATCTAATTTAGCAAGAGTGGCGATACTAGGGGAAATTAATTCAAATTTGTCTCAAACCCACGTAATGACAACTCTTTGAAATTAAAAAATTTCTAGTAATCACAATGATGTGTATTGTTCAACACAAATATTACAAATAATACGATGAATTGTCCTTGTTCAGTTAATATCGCCAGATACGGAGAGTCTCCATAGGGGAGCAAATTACAACGAAGCGACTTCTTCACTAGCAGTAGTGACAATTTACAAGAAGAAGCCTAGCGGACTGGTGGAGCCAGAAATTAAAAAATTAGAAAGGATAGTAAAATTTTTCATATTCTCCAATAGGAAAGTTCTAGATGAATTACCTAACCAAAAAGTAAGCTAGTCAAATTTGTTTCTAAACTCATTATCATCATCCCATCCTAGCATACGCTATCGTTGCATATGCGTATCCCGGTCCACTTGCTCATTACTCCGCAAAAACGCTTCCACCTTTATTTAAAAGTAGATTATTTGCAGTCAAACATCTAAAGCGCAAGAATACTTGTAGGTGTCGTTGTCAGCGACGGCAAAATACTTTGCAGCATTTATTCTACACCAAACAAAGCAGGAGGAAGCAAAGGCAGAGCCAGTCTTTAGCCTTATTTCTGGTGGGGGGAGGAAAGCTTTCGACCATTTGGCGACCTTCGTAGTTCTATCCACCAAGTGTACCGGAGCTACAGATGCAATTATCTACTCCATAAAATGTATCGCAAATGCCGGGGTTATTGTGCCAAAATACCCTGGGCCAATGCAAAATGGCGACGCTACGACGGAGTTGACAGGTCTCAATTGGAGTTCGGTAAATTTGCTGATCTTTAGATTTCTGCTTTTGTAGTATACTATAATATTATAATTAATATTTGCATTACTTTCCAATTTTTTATCAACAGCTGCTGGATTCAACATATATAGGCATTGGAGTAGTTCGCAATAGTACCACTACCGTGGTAGTTTTCGAAGCTTGGAAAACATAGACCTTGTAAACCAAAACATACACTACAACATTTGTACATGCCCCGCAATTTCTGCCAGTCTGACCAGACTGTTCATTTTGTGTACTTCTAAGCCTCGTACTTTATTTGAATTTCGGATGTGCGTTCCAAATCCCATTTATGGGGTTGATTTGTGCTCATATAAATAAATGTATTAGTTATAAAAGGTTTGTTTTTTCTAAATATTGAAAAGTCTAAACAAAATTTTATTGGTTACTTGGGTTTGTTATTAAAATCATTTATTATTCACAAGATTATTATTAGGTTATAGTAATTTATTTGGCAATTTTATTGCTTTGGTTTTCTCGGTTTACTTTCACTTTGTTCACTTTTTATAAATTTTTAAATTGAATTCAATCAATTAATCAAACATTTTTATTGATATATGGCAAATCCTGATCAACATGCTAACATTATTGTGTTTAAGGATACGAGAGTACAAGTATGATTTACCAATTACATTATTAGCTGAACACAATACAAGTCCACTTAAGTACTTTTAAAATTAAATAAAAAATATTTAAAATAAATAAACGATGAGGTCGCATTAGTTTAAAATTATTCAGCAAAATAATGGTAATAATAGAAAGAAAATAATGTTTATGAATTGAAGTATTTGCTCACAACAGTCGATACACAAAGTTACTTATTAAGTTAAAAGAGTTTTGGCTTAAGAAGCAGAATCCAAAACAAATGCACTATTTCCTTTGCAGAGTCGTAGGAACTGTTTGGCATTGTTAGAGCCGCGTCCTGTTCAATGACTCTCAAAAAGGCGGCAAGAGTATGAGGAAGTCAAATCCAGAGCACAGTGCTTTAAGAGGTTATCTGCACACGGCATTGGATATGAAGACGTAGTACTTCTTGTAATATCGTGCTCAAGGCAGCCAGTAGTGAGGGAGTCAATTAATTGGTCAAAAGCAGTTGTTGTAGGAGGGAGTAATAGGCCGGTTGTAAGAATTGCTTTTTTTTGGTCGCTGGAGGGACACTCCGTCAGGACATGACGGAAGGACAAACGAGACCCACAGAACTTCAAGCAAGCTTCTTCCTTACATAAACCAAAAATTCATCCAATTTTTTTAAATTGAATTAAAATAGCCTTAAATAGTCTTGGCAAAAACTAAAGTGGACCAATAAATTTTTTGCTCACTTGGTAAGGGATCTTGATTATTATTACAAATCTCTTGGAAACTGAAGCTGTTTGCTGCGAAAGAGGTTTCTTTAAATTAGTTTAATTGTAGCATTTCATAGTACAAAATTAAAAACAAAGTGTAGTGTATTTGTACTCAAAGACACATTACTGACTTGTGTACTTGTCTCAAATCGGAGTGATTTATTTAAACCTAAAACTATAACCAAAATCAACCATTAAACCTATATCAAGGTTGGTTTGTACCCAAAGGGGTGGCCAGGCCCGAAACAAAAATTCCCAAAACATTATTTTTTTGTCTAGATTTTGACGAATCTTTACGTTTCACAACGTTTTAGAACGTTTGGAGCAAAAAAAAATTCACCGAGGGGTACCCCATGCACCACCTTTTTTTGAAAAAACTTCAAAGTATCCAACTCCAAAATTTTCAAAATTTTTCTTCTACATTTTGATGAAGCTTTCCATTTCACAACGTTTTAGAACGTTGTCAAATTGTTTATGAAAAGTTATTAATAAATCAAGCATGACGCCTCATTGTTCTTGCTTGAATCCCACTACTCAACAAAAAATACAACACATTTTTTTAATAGCGGTTGCTATGCACAATTCTCATTTGTATGCTTAAACCACAAAAGTTTCAATTTATAATAATAAATGCACTAGTTGCACTACTTGCCGTGCATTAATGTAGGATTTACTGGTTTGTTTTTATTGCATCTTGCGTGTTAAGTCTAAAATTAAATATTAAAAATTTCGTCTTACACTTTTTAAACAACGGTTACCTATTAATTCTATTTAATTCATTTTCCTAGTAATTCAACAAATTATATCGCTATACACTAGGTTTGTATAAAAAATTCTAATTTATGCCCATTTATTACAAAGTAGTTGTATTTTTTTGGATGGTGCTGGCCTATGTCATAAAATTACCTTTCCTGTATATTTCTAAGCAGTATTGTGAAAAATAAAATCACAAGCAACATTTTGCCCAAGGGAAAATTCCCGTCTTGCTTGTTTATAACAGGGTTGGACTGCTTTCTTTTGTGTACATTTTTGTGTAATACATTCCTGGACTAACCCGAAATAATCACCCGAGGTTTAACAGGACCTTATTTCTTACCATGTGACCTGTCAAAGGGGATAAAAACAGAGAGATCCTTCTTTTGCTCCAGTTTTATTTCGTTTCTTTTTGAGTCATATGAAAACAACACGCTACAATGTCACCCATTTTGACACAAGTTTTTCACTACTCTGAATCATTCACATTAATTAAGTGAGACTTTTCTTGATTTTTCTTAGCAACCCGTTTCCATCACCAGTCAATACTAGGCCAAGTTCATCCAGCTTTAAAACGATAATTAAAAATACTTCAAAGTTAAACACAATTGATTTGTCTAGAACAAAAATTTTTAGAACGTAAAAACTCTATTTGTCAACCTACGTTTTATAACTAAAGTTTTTAAACAAACATATAGGAAAAATAATAATAGATGTAATCCTAGGGTATGATTTTTATTGTATTTTTAAAGGAATGCAAATGCATAAGTCGGAACCCAAAATGGAAGGAAAGATTGCACGATGTTTTGCATTTGTGTCAAATTCTGCAAGGCCGTGTTTACATCAGTGCCGGACATTATTCAGCACAAGTTGAATGAGCACGGGAAAAGGAACAAGTGCCAAATTCCACAGGTATTGTAATTTATGTTCAGATTATGAACACATTTTCAACCAATTTTTTCAAACTAGCTTATTAAGATTTACGTCTACATACTTGAATTACTTAGAAAGTGCAAAAGAAATAACAGATGATGGAGTGCATGTTGCACAAAGAAATGAAAGGGTTGCACAAATGACTGATAACATCGATGACCGCAAACTTAGTGCAGTATCGCTTGCAGACGGTGCAGGACTGGGGTAAGCATTCACGGTTAACAATTTGTGAATTTATTGTATAAATTGGGAAGTAAAGTGTGAATTTTGTTAAAATTATGCAACTATAATTTGGATTAAATCAATTAAAATTTTGACTTAAGTTTAATAATTCAGCTTTGGCTTTAAAATTAGAATTAATTATGTTCAAGATTGGCGAGTTAATCCCAGAACTGTTACAAATTTGAGGTTTAAATATTTTGAACACAAATCGAAATCAATCCCCACAATCAACTTAGGCAGTTAAAAAAGTTGCATAATACGCATTTTGGGGGATATGCGGAGCCTAAAAGTTAAAATCACATTGAAGTGCAGTTTCTGCAAAATTCTAAAAAACTCGAATCGAATCGCCCTTTAATATATTACTTAATACAATTTTTACATATTTACAGGCCTAAATTCAAAAGAACCTCATCTTTAAGTGCATCCACTCACGCAACTGAAGCGTTTCAAAGCATTGCAAATCCCGTTAATGTACAAGAAAAACCCATTTTACGAGAAGCAAATTTCCTAAAAACGCAAGAAACGTGTCAAGCGTCATTCGCTGAACGGTTACCGTTGTACACAATGTTCCAAATTATTCGACTCTGCTTCCGTGTTAATCAGACACAAACTTCTTCACAAGCGACCATTTGCGTGTCCAAATAGTGCATCTGTCCTTAATGTGCATATGGATGGGGTGCACACTGCCAAGAATACAGAGGTCAAAGTTCACAGCCTCATGACCTCTAAAGTATATTCCTGTTCAATGTGCCCGTTTAGTACGAAGCTGCGCACATCCCTATGGGTCCATACAAAGCTGCACGGAACACAGCATCAATACAAGTGTGGTGATTGTACTTGTACGTTTACCACACAAAGCGGGTTGTCTCGTCATAGAAGAAGGTCCCATCATGTGCCGGACCTATATTCATTGCAAACTACGTCGGTAAATGGCATAATACAACAAAAAAGTAGAATTTTATGTACGCTTAGTTTCAAAAGCGTATGTGCAAGATTAATTACAGCCCACCGAAAACTGCACCACCCAACTGTACCGCCCTACTTCTGTACAGAGTGCGCTTTCACAACAAAGTTTCGACCCACCATCTGGCACCATCGGCGTTGCCACAGCATTAAAAGCAAATTCGGCTGCCTACACTGCACCGTTTCATATGACACACTTCTAAAAGTAAACACACACATTCGTAGAGTACATCCCAATTGTCAAATCCTAAGAACACCAGAAGAAATTAGGGGAAACGGGTCGACAATGAACAGCAGTGCCACCACAACAGCGACTCGTCGACAAGCCTGCAACGTTTGCCCAAAAAAATTTCGGTTCCAATGCCAGCTAAAGAAACACTCTTTGGTTCATACTATAACGTATGATTGTAAACAATGCTCCCAAAAATAACGCGCATGCACTAAAGATCCACATAAACCAAGTTCATAGGCAAATACAATCAGAATATATTTCTGTACACTGCCCATGTTGCCGAATGCTACTGGTTGGAGAATCTAAACTAGCCCTACATCTCAAAATTTACCATCCAAACTACAAGCACTACCAATGTGAGGAATGCTCTTTTACTGCTTCTAAGCAGGAAACTCTTCAAGAACACATCGCAATGCATAGGATGTCTGAAAGTCTGCGTATTCCGTCTAGTTCCTCTTTTTATAATGACAAAGTGAGACACATAAATAAACGGCATATTGAAGAAATGCATAAAATTAACACTATAGTAGGCATGAGGAAAATTGTTAGTTCTACCAATCAGGAAGGCTCTAATACTTTAAAAATGTCACGAGCTCAAGAGCCAAATCATAGGGTGAAAGTGGCTGTGTTATGCCGAATTTGCTCTGTAGCGTTTCCGACTCGACTTTCTTACCAGTGGCATTTTTTGCAAAAACATCCCACTGACAAGGGAACTTTTCCTGGTGCCGCGCGTGTTTGGATATGTCACCTATCCTCAGCTTTAGTACTAGTCCCCTAACTAATGTTTTTGGATAAAACTGCTTGTAAAATTCATAAACGGATTTTCTACAAAAATTCAAAATTTTGAAA